>CM022952.1:56866829-57166325 GCA_012931725.1 Litsea cubeba | reverse complement strand
ACATAATGCGGAAGCAAACCAAAAAATCACCAAAAGCAATCACCACTACACAATCATTTATAGTGGTTCGGCCTCAATGCCTACATCCACTACCGGCTTGTGTATCCAACACCCCACCGGATTTCCACTATTATGCTTTTTAAAAGCCTAAGCAATAACCTCTACAACTATGCTTTCCAAGGATAAGCAATAACCTTACAATGTTGTTTTTCAAGGCTTAACAACAACCTATACAAGATGCTTTTCAATGGCTAAGCAATAACCTTACAACAATAGATTTTTCTCAAAGAAAGTGTCTTCACAAAACACTCTTATGAGATTACAATTTAAGCTCTAATAAATTGCCTCTAAATAGGCGGATATGAAATTGGAAAAACTAACTCACACAACACTCTATGAAATGCAAAGATGTATGCTCATGATGTGTGTGTGTGAAGACTTCAATCAAGTTTAAAATTAAGCTCAATCAATTTATGCTAAAAGCATTTAAAAGCTTAATGCACATAAAAAGATATGATTGAAGTAATATGCAAATCACATGTACCAAATACAACCTTGTTATTGATTTGAAAATCAAAAGCTCACAAGTTGTATGAAATTAATTATGTCTAAACATGTGATGCATACAAATTGTTGTTTTCAAAAACAAACTATTTTAACTAAAGCTTTAAATGAATGAAAACAACAAAGATGATTCAAACAAGTTAATGAAACAAGTTTATAAAACAAATCAAAGGTTTTAACAAAACATGATTGACAAAGTTTATAAAACAAACTTGGTTTGAATCAAGAAGTAGAATCCAATCCAAATAGATCAAAGATTAAATAGATAAGGATTCAAAACATCATTGTTATCATGCTAAAAATCATTTACCAAGATTTAAAACAAAGCATATAACAAATGATAAAGAGAGGTAAAGCTTACTTAGAGATTTAACTTCATTAATCCAAGCTTGAGCTTTACTAATGACCCTCTTGGTCTCTCTTAGTTCATCCCCTTTTCCTTGTCTCCAAACACCTCCAAGAAGGCTTAAGAGTTCTAAAATCTTCAACACTTTTCTCATGGGAATGAAACCCCTTTTTATACTCAAAAAGTTGAGTTTTGCGAGTGCCCGGTCGACCTGCACTTTCCCGGGTCGACCTGGGCTTCAACGGTCATAAAACTGACCATTTGACAAAAGGCTCAACGGCCACTTTTTCGGTCGACCTGCAGTGGGCTCGGTCGACCGGGTCCATGGGCTCGGTCGACCGGCCACACTGAGGGTGACCGGGTCCCCTGGACCATTTCCCCCAGAAATGCATATTTTGCATATTTTAAAGTATTTTTCTTTGGGGATTTTTTGGGCCAATAAATCAAGCTTGGAATCATGTTTTAAATCAATTCTAAGCGGTTTAAAAACATGAAACATAAAAATCCAAAAAGATTTCAAACTTTTAAAAACAATGGCTTGCTTGATTCTTAAAAATTCTTTTCAAAACTAATTGCATCCAAGTATAAAATCAAAACATGCATGAACCAAGATTTCTAAAAACAATGCATGTGAAAATCAAGATTTCAAGATTTCTAAATCAATGCATGTGTGAAAATTCATGAGATGAATAAAATGCTAATGCATCCATCAAATTGCAATAAAACAAATCCTAACAATCTCCCCCTTTGCAATTTGATGGCAAACCTTTCTCACACTGAATCTTCACACTAAGTCTTCAGCTCCTCCTTTGCTGGACTAGGCTTGAAATCTTCTTTGGATGCTCTCTTTGTCTTGGCTTGGGCTTTAGCTCTTTTCCTTCATTCTCCTTGATGCTTGGAGCTTGATCATTCTTCAAGCTTTCATTCCATCTTCCTTTCTTTGGCCAAGCAACTTCTTTAGCTCCCAAGCTTTCCTTCTCTTCATTTCTCCCTTTTGACCATGCACTCTTCTTTTGGCAAGATGTGCATTGTCTCCACCTTTAGCACTTTCTCCCCCTTAATTCTTTCTCCCCTTTTTGCCATTAAGCTTGAGAACTTTCTCCCCCTTTGCCATTAAATTGCAAAGGTATCAATTGAAGAGGGGTACCTACACACATGAAACAAGGAAAATACCTTTTAGTAGCACCTGTTAACAAAGGAAATTGAAAATGTAATATATAACAGGTTATCATGCATGGGTAGTAAGCTTATAAGGGTACCAGAGCTAATATAAGGTGAATTTGATCAAAACTAATACTTCCTATGAAGTTTTACTCCCCCTCGATCCATACTTCTCCTTTTGTCAAACATTTGACAAGAATATAACTATTTGGTGCAAGAAGATGGTTTAACCAATTGAGGGTTAACTTCAAGTGAAGGATTAGATTCCAAATGACTAATAAGCTCAATATGATCAAATTACCAATATAGAGCAAGGTCAAGGGATATACTAAACATAGCATCAATCAATATAACTATGAAAATCATATGCTATGAATATTTTTGAAATCATTTCATCCAATCATCAGATATGACTATCATGTGCACGATGAGTGAAATGAAGTTCAAACATGAAGCCTACCTCAACCATTAACCAACCAAGATTATGAATACGTAAGTATGGTGGTCATGAGATATACCAATAAGTGCAATGAGAGGAGGCAACCATGAAAATTATGATGCTAATAGAATGTGATAATTACAAAATCAAGCATCATAAAAGGATATTCATCACTTTAAATGATATAACTAATGGGCATAGTGATGAACAAGAAAAATTGCATTTAGAAATATATATAACTTGGTAGAGCATGCAATTTACAAAAGTGTCAAATCATATGAATTCAACAACTAAGAATCCATCAAACAATCTATGAAATACAAGGAATGGATTTCAAAGAGGTTCATATGATTAAACACTACTATGAAGTTGAGACATGTTTAATGAATGATACCAATAAGAAAATTACACATGAATCAACAACATAACCATCCAAGTCAAATAAAAACTAGAAAGCAAGAGGATGGATTTTAGAGTCCTAGAATGGTGTCTTCAAATAAAACTAAAATCAAGCACAACCAAACAAGGAACTATATAGACAATTGCATATAACAAGAATGTAACTAAATGAGCAAACATGCGAATTGCCTATCACAACATTCATTTCCATTTCTAAGATGATAAAACCGAATGCATAAGGAAATGAAAACATGGAACATGCTTTGATAAATGAAACTAATAAAGTTTTAAAGCAATTCCACATATGCAATCTTCAAATCATAAACAAAATCCAATAATGAACAAAATGAGTACGAAAAGAAGATAACATATTATCAATCATCAATTTCTATTCTAAAAATATAACTACAAGGGCTCATACAAATTGAAAACATATTTTCCATATGAAAATATAACTTAGAAATCTATGGAAAAACTAAATTGTTTCAAATCATTTGTTTTTCAAAACAAATTTTACTAAGACATTCAAACAAATGATTTTGCAACATCAATCGATTATGAAAGGTCTAGCTATAAAAGCTTTTGAAATCATAATCAATTGAACATGTAGAAATGCAATATAAGATATGAGAGTAAAAAGCATATCTAACATGTGAAAAAATATAATCAAATGATTTTGAAAACCATGATGTATAACTAGAGAAGTACATGAAAACAAAATCAATTGATCATAAGGGAACAATGCATTTTAAGAAATGTAACTTATGAAAGAACAAAAATGCATATGCAACTTGACCAACAAAAGGATTTACCTATAAAGGATAGGTTGGTCAAAGAGGTCCAAGGCCTTAAGGTTTGTCTAAGTATATAACTTTGGGAATCCACCTAAGGTCTTGAGAGGGTTGGTCTTTGAGTTCTATCTTAAAAGTCTCACCAACTATGGGAGATTTGATTTGATAAATTTTTAACTTAGACTTATCAACTTGATATTTAGATTTGACTAAATTTAGCTTAGATTGGTGATTAGTCTTTTGGGGTTGGTGAGTATTCTTCTTAGGGGATGAATTCATTTTTCTTTTCTTCTTAACTCCTCCCTTAATTTGACTTTTGAATTTTAAATTTAACTTTGCAACTTTATTCAAAAGTTCTTTCATTTGAGATATGGGAGGTAGGTTGAGAAGCTTTTTGTTGATAGACTCTTTTAAAGTTGGTTTAACTTGTTTAAGCTTTTTAGAATCTATCTTGTGAGACTCCTTTTTAATTGGTTTGACTTGTTTAGTCTTCTTGGAGTCTTCTTTGATTTTTAGAGTCTTATCCATCATAGAGATTGATTTTACTTTCTTTGGTTCAAAAATGGATTTAGACACATGGCTTCTCCTTAATTTGCACTCAAACCTAAAATGTCCTTCAATACCACAATAATTGCATTTAGTCATGGGCAAAGAAGTGTGAGTGCTAGAGAAAGAGGACTCACCTTTCACAAAAGTGTTGGTGAACTTAGGGCCATGTGAAATATTCCTATCAAATCCAAGACCCGTCCTATCTCTTTTAGATTTACCCAATTTCAATAACTTTTCAAATCTTTCTTCACTTTGGGTAAATTTGCACTCATACTTTTGTTTGTAGGTTTCAAGTTGAGTGACTTGTTCTTTAAGGGTTGAATTTTCATTTTTAACTTTTGTAACTTCATTTTCAATTCCCTTAAATTTGTTTAGCTCTTCATGGGCAAGTTTTAATTCAAATTTAACTTCATTGATAACATTAGATCCAAGTTCTAGAGTTTTTATCTTAATTTGTGCATTAGATAAATTTTCCATAGAAATGGTTAACTTGGATTCTAGGTGTTAATGTTTTCATCTTGCCTTTTTAATTGATCTCTTAGTTTTGAATTTTCCTTATTAAGATTATCATAATCTATCTTTGATTCTCTTAGATCATCTTTAATATTAGATAGATTATGCAAAGAGATCATGAACTTAGATTCTGCACAATTTATTAATTCTTCTTTTTCTCTAAGTTCATCTTTTGAAGAGACTAATTCTTGGTTTAGTCTTTTAGATTCTTCTTTTAATCTTCTATTCTTCTTAGAAAGCTCTAAGGATAATGTGCACAAATCCTCATAAGGTTTTTCAATGTCATTATCATTTTCATCATTTTCTTCCTCTTTTAATTCAAATTGAGATTCTTTAAATTCATTGTTTGAATCTCCAATAGTGGGAAGAAGAAGGGGTCTAGAAGAATCTACACAAGAATCTAAACAATCTAATATAGTGGAATCCATTCTAATGATTTTCATGGAGGCACAACACTAGGGTTTTAACTCTAGGTTTTTACACCTAATCAAGAGTTCTAAACACTTGATCCTAATATAGAGCACGAGGCTCTGATACCAATTGAAAGTCCTTGGGATCCTAACCCTAGAGGGGGGGTGAATAGGGTGAGCTACACTTAATGACTAATTATGACCAATTTTAATTTCTTTACAATTAACTAGTCACATGTTTTGATTAACATACATAATGCGGAAGCTAAACAAAATAATCACCACAAAAACAATCACCACTACACAATCATTTATAGTGGTTCGGCCTCAATGCCTACATCCACTACCGGCTTGTGTATCCAACACCCCACCGGATTTCCACTATTATGCTTTTTAAAAGCCTAAGCAATAACCTCTACAACTATGCTTTCCAAGGATAAGCAATAACCTTACAATGTTGTTTTTCAAGGCTTAACAACAACCTATACAAGATGCTTTTCAATGGCTTAAGCAATAACCTTACAACAATAGATTTTTCTCAAAGAAAGTGTCTTCACAAAACACTCTTATGAGATTACAATTTAAGCTCTAATAAATTGCCTCTAAATAGGCGGATATGAAATTGAAAAACTAACTCACACAACACTCTATGAAATGCAAAGATGTATGCTCATGATGTGTGTGTGTGAAGACTTCAATCAAGTTTAAAATTAAGCTCAATCAATTTATGCTAAAAGCATTTAAAAGCTTAATGCACATAAAAAGATATGATTGAAGTAATATGCAAATCACATGTACCAAATACAACCTTGTTATTGATTTGAAAATCAAAAGCTCACAAGTTGTATGAAATTAATTATGTCTAAACATGTGATGCATACAAATTGTTGTTTTCAAAAACAAACTATTTTAACTAAAGCTTTAAATGAATGAAAACAACAAAGATGATTCAAACAAGTTAATGAAACAAGTTTATAAAACAAATCAAAGGTTTTAACAAAACATGATTGACAAAGTTTATAAAACAAACTTGGTTTGAATCAAGAAGTAGAATCCAATCCAAATAGATCAAAGATTAAATAGATAAGGATTCAAAACATCATTGTTATCATGCTAAAAATCATTTACCAAGATTTAAAACAAAGCATATAACAAATGATAAAGAGAGGTAAAGCTTACTTAGAGATTTAACTTCATTAATCCAAGCTTGAGCTTTACTAATGACCCTCTTGGTCTCTCTTAGTTCATCCCCTTTTCCTTGTCTCCAAACACCTCCAAGAAGGCTTAAGAGTTCTAAAATCTTCAACACTTTTCTCATGGGAATGAACCCCTTTTTATACTCAAAAAGTTGAGTTCTGCGAGTGCCCGGTCGACCTGCACTTTCCCGGGTCGACCTGGGCTTCAACGGTCATAAAACTGACCGTTTGAGAAAAGGTTCAACGGCCACTTTTTCGGTCGACCTGCAGTGGGCTCGGTCGAACCGGGTCCATGGGCTTCGGTCGACCGGCCACACTGAGGGTCGACCGGGTCCCCTGGACCATTTCCCCCAAAAATGCATATTTTGCATGTTTTAAAGTATTTTTCTTTGGGGATTTTTGGGCCAATAAATCAAGCTTGGAATCATGTTTTAAATCATTCTAAGCGGTTTAAAAAACTTGAAACATAAAAAGCCAAAAAGATTTCAAACTTCTAAAAACAATGGCTTGCTTGATTCTTAAAAATTCTTTTCAAAACTAATTACATCCAAGTATAAAATCTAAACATGCATGAACCAAGATTTCTAAAAACAATGCATGTGAAAATCAAGATTTCAAGATTTCTAAATCAATGCATGTGTGAAAATTCATGAGATGAATAAAATGCTAATGCATCCATCAAATTGCAATAAACAAAATCCTAACACCGGTTAGAGAATTACGAGCGAAACTTGGGATTTTGCAACACTTAGGCTCGAAAACGGCCCGCCGGGGGTCAGGAACGGGAAACGGCCACGGGAAAAATTGGAGACCGGCAACGAGCACATCGCTTGAGGGTAGAGTAACTTATAGGAAATTGACGTTCACAAATTAGGACTCTCGGTTAGAGAATTACGAGCGAAAACATGGGGATTTTTCCCACGCTTAGGCTTCGAAAACGGCCCGCCGGGGTCCGGAACAGGAACGGCAGCGGGAAAAATCAGAAACCAGCAAAAGAACTTCGCTCGAGGTAGAGTAACTTGTAAGAACTGACGGTTTCAAAATTAGGAATATCGGTCAGAGAATTACGAGCGAAAATGGGATTTTCAAAGACTAAGGCTAAAAAACGGGCCGCCGGGGGCCCGAACGGGAACGGTCAAGGGAAAATCAAAAACTCACTACGAGCACTTCGCTCGGGGGATAGAGTCACTAAGAGGAACTGACGGTTCGCAAATAGGTCTCTCGGTTAGAGAATTACGCGCCGAAACACGGGATTTTCCAACACTTAGGCTCGAAAACGGCCCGCTGGAGGCCCGGATCTGGAAACAGCCACGGGAAAAATCAAAAACTGGCTTGAGCACTTCGCTCAAGGGTAGATGAACCTGTAGGAATTGACGGCTCGCAAATAGGACTCCTGGTTAGAGAATTAAGAGAGAAAAATGGGATTTTCCCACACTTTGGCTCGACAACGGCCCGCCGGGGGTTCCGAACGGGAAAACGGCCGTGGGAAAAATCAGAAACCGGCAAGAGCACTTCGGTCGAGGGTAAAGTAACTAAGAGGAACTGACGGTTCGCATATAGGACTCCCGCTTAGAGAATTACGAGCGAAACAGGGGATTTTCCAACACTTAGGCCCGAAAACGGCCTGCCAGAGGTCTGGAATGGGAAACGGTCCAAGAATAACTAGGAAACCAGCACGAGCACTTAGTTCGAGGGTAGATTAACCTATAGGAACTGACGGTTCGGAAATAGGACTCACGGTTTGAGAATTATAGCGAAACATGGGATTTTCCAATACTTAGGCTCGAAAACGGCCTGCGGGGGTCCGAAATCAGAAACGGCCGTGGAAAAAATGGAAACCGGCACGAGCACGTCGCTCGAGGGTAGAGTAACCTATATGAACTTGACGGTTCGTAGATAGGACTCTCGGTTAGAGAATTACGACCGAAATATAGGATTTTCCATCACTGAGGCTCGAAAACGGCCCACTAGTGGCCTGGAACATGAAACGGCAACGGAAAAAATCGAAAACCCGCACGATCACTTCGCTCGAGGGTAGATCAACCTGTAGGAACTGACGGTACGCAAATAGGACTCCTGGTTAGAGAATTACAAGCGAAACATGGGATTTTCCATCACTTAGGCTCGAAAATGGCCCGCCGGGGCCCGGAAGTGGAAACGATCGCGGGAGAAATCAAAAACTGGTACGAGCACTTCGGTTGAGGGCAGAGTAACCTGTAGGAACTGACGGTTCATAAAGAGGACTCCTGGATAGAGAATAAGAGCAAAACATGGGGTTTTCCCATACTTAGTCTCGACAACGGCCCGCCGGGGGGTCCGGAACGGGAAACGGCCGCGGGAAAAATCAGAAACTACCACGAACACTTCGCTCAAGTGTAGAGTAACTTGTAGGAACTGACGGTTCAAAATTAGGACCCCCGGTCAGAGAATTACGACGAAAAATGAGATTTTCCAAGACTTAGGCTTGAAAACGGGCCGCCGGGGGTCCGGAACGAGGAAACGGCCATGGGAGAAATCGGAAAACCGACACGAGCACTTCGCTCGGGGGTAGAGTAACTAAGAGGAACTGACGGTTCGCAAATAGGACTCCTGGTTAGAGAATTATGAGCGAAACATGGGATTTTCCAACCACTTAGGCTCGAAAACAGACCGCGGGGGCCCGGAAGTGGAAAACGGCTGCAGGAAAAAATCGGAAAAACCGGCACGAGCACTTCGTTCGAGGGTAGATTAACCGTAGGAAATGACGGAACGCAAATAAGTCTCCCGGTTAGAGAATTACGAGCGAAACTTGGGATTTTCCAACACATAGGCTCGAAAACGGCCCGCCGGGGGCCCGGAAGTTGAAACGACCGTGGGAAATATTAGAAACCAGGATGAGCACTTCGCTTGACGGTAGAGTAACCTGTAGGAACTGACAGCTCGTAAATAGGACTCCTGGTTAGAGAATTAAGTGCAAAACATGGGATTTTCCCATACTTAGGCTCGACAACGGTCCGCCGGGGGTCCGGAACGGGAAATGCCCGTCGGAAAAATCAAAAACTGCCACAAACACTTCGCTCGAGTGTAGAGCAACTTGTGGGAACTCACGATTCAAAAATAGGACTCCCGGTCAAAGAATTACGATGAAAAATGGGATTTTCCAAGACTTAGGCTCGAAAACGGGCCGCCGGGGGTCCGGAACGAGAAACGGCCTTGGGAGAAGTCGAAAACCGACACGGGCACTTCAGTAAGGGGTATAGTAACTAAGAGGAACTGACAGCTCGCAAATAGGACTCCCTGTTAGAGAATTACGAGCGAAACATGGGATTTTGCAACACTTAGGCTCGAAAACGGCCCGCCGGGGGTCGGGAACGGGAAACGGCCATGGGAAAAATTGGAGACCGGCACGAGCACATCGCTTGAGGGTAGAGTGACCTATAGGAAATGACGGTTCACAAATTGGCTCTCGGTTAGAGAATTACGAGCGAAACATGGGATTTTCCTGAAAGTCCGGGGATCCTACCCTAGAGGGGGGGTGAATAGGGTGAGCTACTAATAGTGACTAACTATGACCAATTTTAATTTTCTATAAACTAACTAGTCACTAGTGATGATAACAAGCACAATGCGGAAGCTAAATACATACAATCATCACAAGAGCATGGACCACAACACAATATTTATAGTGGTTCGGCCAACGTGCCTACATCCACTACGGGCTTGTGCTCTCACACCCCACCGGATTTCCACTAATATGCTTTTCCAATAGGCTAAGCAATAACCTCTACAAGATGCTTTCCAAGGCTTAGCAATAACCTCTACAATGTATGCTTTCCAAGGCTTAGCAATAACCTTACAATGATGTTTTTCTAGGCTAAACAACAACCTATCAATATGCTTTTAATGGCTAAGCAATAACCTTACAAAGAAATGATTTCTCAAAGAAAGTGTCTTCCAAAGAACACTCTAAGAGATTACAATTAAAGCACAATTACATGCCTCTTTAATAGGCTAATTTGAAAGTGAAAACTAAACTCACACAACACACTAATGAGTGCAAAGATGTATGCTAATGAGGTGTGTGTGTGACAACTTCAATCAAGTTTAAAAAGTAAAGTCCAATGAATATATGCTCAAAGCAATTCAAAGATTAAAGCACATAGAAAGAATTGATTGAAGTTTAAATGCAAATCACATGAACAAATACTAACTTGTTGATGATTTAAAAAATAAAGGCTCACAAGTTGTATGAAATTAATTTGGCTTAAACATGTGATGCATTTGTAGTGTTGTTTTCAAAAACAAGATTTAACAAAGGTTTTTAAAAAGATTGAAAACAACAATGATGATTCAAACAAGTTAAATTAACATGTTATAAAGAAATCAAAGTTTTAAACATAACATGTTTAACAAAGTTTAAAACTAAAACTAAGTTTGAATCAAAGAAAAGAATTCATTACAACTTAATATCAAAGATTGAATGGAAGTAATGAATTCATTTCATCATAGTTATCATGCTAAAAACATTTACCAAAGATTTAAAACCAAGCATGAAACATATGATTAAATTAAGCAAAGCTTACTTGGAGATTTAACTTCATTAATCCAAGCTTGAGCTTTACTAATGACCCTCTTGGTCTCTCTTAGTTCATCCCCTTTTTCTTCTCTTTAAACACCTCAAGAAGGCTTGGAAGCTCCAAAATGTTCAACACTTTTCAATGGGAATGAACCCCTTTTTATACTCAAAAGTTGAGTTTCTGCGTGTCCTCGGTCGACCCCCAGCTTGGCTCGGTCGACCGACCCTTAACGGTCAAAAATCAGACCGTTTGAAAAATGCTCAACGGACACTTTCTCGGTTGACCCACAGTGTCTTCGGTCGACCGAAGGCATGGGTTCGGTCGACCGACCACACTGCGGGTCGACCCGAGCCCAAGGACCAAAAATCCCATTTTTTGCATATTTAAAGAGATTTCTTTGTGGGATCTTTGGGCCACTAAATCAAGCTTGGAAACATGATTTTAAATCAATCTAAGTATTTTTTAAAATCATGAATCATAAAAAGCCACAAATCATTTGAAACTTTAAAACTTAGGCTAAGCTTGAATTTTGAAATTCCTTTTACAAAATCAATTGCATCCAAAATTAAAACCAATTCATGCATAAAACATGAGTTTTACCATATTTTAAAAACAATGCATGGATAAAATAAGATTTCAATGTTTTCTAAAATAATGCAAGTGTGAGAAATCAAATGATGATTAAAATGATATGCATCCATCAAATTGCAATACACAAAACTCCTAACAATCTCCCCCTTTGCAATTTGATGGCAAACCTTAACTTAACACTAAACCTCACACTAAGTCTTCAGCTCCTTGGCTTGACACGGCTTGAAATCTTCGGATGCTCCTTCACTTAGCTTGGGCTTTAGCTCTTTTGATCTTCATTCTTCTTGTCCTTAGCTCCAAGCTTTCTTTCTTTTATCTTCTCTCCCCCTTAGACCAAGCACTCTCTCTCCTTGGTCTTTCTCTCCCTTTGCCATTGAATGCTCTCTCCCCCTTTGATCTTTCTCCCTTTTTGGGTAGCTAGAGCATTTTCTCCCCCTTAATCCTTTCTCCCCCTTTGCCATTAAATTGCAAAGGTAGCAATTGAAGAAAGGTACCTACACACATGAAACAAGGAAAATACCTTTAGTAGCACCTGTTAACAAATGAAATCGAAAATGAAATACTTAACAGGCTATTATGCATGTGAGTAAGTTATAAGGGAATAGCAATGGTGAATTTGATCATCTCTAATGCTTCCTTAGAAGGTTTACTCCTCCTCAATCCATAATCTTCTTTTGTCATACTTTTGACAAGAATATAACTATTAGATGCAAGAAGAAGATGGTTTAACCAATTGAGGGATAACTTCAAGGGAAGGATTAGATACCAATTGATAATGATTAACTATAAGGCTCAATGATCAAATTACCAAATTTGAGAGAAACCAATTGACCTATAAGCTTAAGGAAAGTTGAAGAGCAAGGTCAAAAGGTTAATCTATCATGGATACCAATTGAAATAAGAACCATAACAATTGAGATTTAAGAGTATGACTTATTAGCTCAATCACTCTAAAATGGACTTAAGGAATGTAACTAGAAGGATTAATCCAAGTTAGAGCTATCCATGATGATAAGGGGTTTACTAAACATAGCATCAAATAATATAACTATGAAAATCATATGCTATGTAAATTTTGAAATCATTTCACTCAATCATAAAATATGACTATCAAGTGTAAGATGAGTGAAATGAAATTCAAACCATGATGCCTACCTCAATCATTAACCAACCAAGATTATTAACACATAAACATGGTGGTCACGAGATTTAACCAAATAAGCAAGAGAGGTGGCAAACATGACCATTTATGAAGCTAATGGAATGTGACATGGAACAAGGACATATTACTATCAAGTTTAATCCAATGTGCACAAGGTTTATCACAAATATATAACATCAATTGGAAGTTATACTAATTGAAAATGATATCATTTGATTACCAATTGAATATGGAACATGTTTGAGAGCAAGCATGTGACAAACACAAGATCCCATCAAGCAACATAAATGAATATTCATCACTTTAATGATATAACTATTGAGCATAGTGATGAACATGAGAAATTGCATTTTGAAAATATATGACTTATAAGAATATGCAATTTCCAAAGTGTCAACCATATGAATACAACATCTAAGAAATCCATCATTCAAGAGATATAACTATGTAATTCAAGAAATGAATTTCAAAGAGGTTCATATGATCAAACACTACTATGAGGTTGAAACATGTATAAGTATGACAAATACACATGAATCAAACATCATAACCATCCATTTCACAAAAATGACTAGAAAGCATAAAGGATGGATTTGGTTCTAGTATGGTTACAAAAAAAATAATTAAAGAACACAACCATACATGGAACAAATAAAACATTTGCATAAAGAATGTAACTAAAAGAGCAAACCTGCAAATAGTCTATCACAACATTCATTTCCATTAAAGGATGACATAAGCAAAAGCATAAGGAAATGAAAACATGGAACATGCTTTGATGAATACAACAAAAAGTTTTAAAGCATTTCCATTCATGCAATCTTCAAATCATAAACAAAATCTAACAATGGGCATAATGTATATGAAATAAAGAAAGCACCTTATCAAACATCAAATTGTATTCTAAGCAATATCACTACCAAGAATCATACAATTTGATTTAAAAACCATTCAAATAACTTAATTGGAAAACATACAAGTTGATCTTTTCAAAGTAATTTTCCATGTGAAAGTATAACTTAAAAATTCATGGAAAAATTAAATTGATTTAAGTCATTTGTTTTTCAAAATAATCTAACTAAGACATACAAACAAATGATATTGCAACATCAATCGATTATGAAAGATCTAGCTATGAAAGCTTTGAACCCATAATCAATTGAACATGTAGAAATGCAAACAAGATGTGACTATAAAAAGCAAATCTAACATGTGAGAAATACAATCAAATGATTTTGAAAACCATGATATGTGACTTAGGGAAGTACATGATGAAGACAAAATCAAATGATCATAAAGAAACAAATGCATTTTAAAAAATGTAACTAAGAAAGAACATAAAATGCAAATGCAATCATGACCAACAAAAAGATTTAACTATTAAGGTTAGGTTGGTCAATGAGGTCCAAGGCCCTAAGGTTTGTCTATTTGTCTAACTTTGGGAATCCACCTAAGGTCTTGGGATGGATGAACTTTGAGGTCTAACTTAAACTTCTCACCAACTCTAGGAGATTTAACTTGATAAATTATTAACTTAGACTTATCACCATGAGATATAGATTTAACTAAGTTTAGCTTAGATTGGTGATTAGTCTTTTGGTGAGTTTGCTTCTTTGGGGTTTGAACCATTTTTATTTTCTTCTTATCTCCTCCCTTTAATTGACTTTTGAATTTCAAATTTATCTTTGCAACTTTCTTCAAAAGTTCTTTCATTTGTTGAGTTAAGGGAGGTAGGTGGAGAACCTTTTTATTTATAGATTCTTTTAAACTTGATTTAACTTGTTTAATCTTTTTAGAATCTATTTTAGGAGACTCCTTCTTAATTGATTTTACTTGTTTAAGCTTCATGGAGTTCTCCTTGGTTTTTGGTGTCTTATCCATCATAGAATTTGATTTACCTTTCTTTGGTTCAAATATGGATTTAGACACATTGCTTCTTCTTTGTTTGCACTCAAACCTAAAATGTCCTTCAATGCCACAATAATTACATTTAGACATGGCAAAGAAGTGTGAGTGCTAGAGAATGAGGACTCACCTTTCACAAAAGTGTTGGTGAATTTAGGGTCATATGAGGTATTCCTATCAAATCCAAGACCCGTCCTATCTCCTTTTGATTTACCCAATTTAAATAACTTTTCCAATCTTTCTTCACTTTGGGTAAATTTGCACTCATACTTTTGTTTGTATGTTTCAAGTTGAGTGACTTTGGTTTTAAGGGTTGAATTCTCATTTTTAACTTTAGTTAGTTCTTGTTCAATTCCCTTAAATTTGATTAGCTCTTCATTGGCAAGTTTTAACTTCATTTCAATTTCATTAACAACATTAGATCCAAGTTCTAAGGTGTTTAAATTATTTGAGCATTTGACAAGTTTCCATTGAAATTGTCAACTTGGATCTTAAATGGATAATGTTCTCATCTTGTCTTTTTAAAGTATCTCTTAGACTTAAATTTTCTTTCTTAAGCTCATCACAATTTATCTTATTTTATTTAGTTCAATTTGAGCATTAGATAAATTTTCCTTAGAGATACTTGACTTAGATTCAAGATTGTTAAAGTCTTTGTCTTGCCTTTGTAATTGATCTCTTAGTTTAGAATTTTCCTTATTGAGATTGTCATAACCTATTTTAATTTCATTTAGTTCATCTTGGATATTAGATAGGTTATGCAAAGAGATCATGAACTTAGAGTCTACACAATTTAAAGCTTCCTCTTTTTCTCTAAGTTCATCTTTAGAAGAGACTAATTCTTTGTTTAGTCTTTTAGATTCTTCTCTTAATTTTTTATTACTCTTGGCAAGCTTCAAGGATATAGCATATAATTCTTCATAAGCTTGTTGAATATCATCTTCATTTTCTTTAATTTCTTCTTCTTTCAATTTAAGTTGAGATTCTTTAATTTTGATGTTTGAATCTCCAATAGATGGAAGAAGGGATCTAGAAGAATCTACAAAGTCTAAACTAGTGGAATCCATTTTTATGATTTTCATGTAAGCACAAACACTAGGGTTTTGACTCTAGGTTTTTACACCTAATCAAGAGTTCCAAACACTTGATCCTAATATTAGAGCACGAGGCTCTGATACCAATTGAAAGTCCGGGGATCCTACCCTAGAGGGGGGGTGAATAGGGTGAGCTACTAATAGTGACTAACTATGACCAATTTTAATTTTCTATAAACTAACTAGTCACTAGTGATGATAACAAGCACAATGCGGAAGCTAAATACATACAATCATCACAAGAGCATGCACCACAACACAATATTTATAGTGGTTCGGCCAACGTGCCTACATCCACTACCGGCTTGTGCTCTCACACCCCACCGGATTTCCACTAATATGCTTTTCCAATAGGCTAAGCAATAACCTCTACAAGATGCTTTCCAAGGCTTAGCAATAACCTCTACAATGTATGCTTTCCAAGGCTTAGCAATAACCTTACAATGATGTTTTTCTAGGCTAAACAACAACCTATCAATATGCTTTTAATGGCTAAGCAATAACCTTACAAAGAAATGATTTCTCAAAGAAAGTGTCTTCCAAAGAACACTCTAAGAGATTACAATTAAAGCACAATTACAATGCCTCTTTAATAGGCTAATTTGAAAGTGAAAACTAAACTCACACAACACACTAATGAGTGCAAAGATGTATGCTAATGAGGTGTGTGTGTGACAACTTCAATCAAGTTTAAAAAGTAAAGTCCAATGAATATATGCTCAAAGCAATTCAAAGATTAAAGCACATAGAAAGAATTGATTGAAGTTTAAATGCAAATCACATGAACAAATACTAACTTGTTGATGATTTAAAAAATAAAGGCTCACAAGTTGTATGAAATTAATTTGGCTTAAACATGTGATGCATTTGTAGTGTTGTTTTCAAAAACAAGATTTAACAAAGGTTTTAAAAAGATTGAAAACAACAATGATGATTCAAACAAGTTAAATTAACATGTTATAAAGAAATCAAAGTTTTAAACATAACATGTTTAACAAAGTTTAAAACTAAACTAAGTTTGAATCAAAGAAAAGAATTCATTACAACTTAATATCAAAGATTGAATGGAAGTAATGAATTCATTTCATCATAGTTATCATGCTAAAAACATTTACCAAAGATTTAAAACCAAGCATGAAACATATGATTAAATTAAGCAAAGCTTACTTGGAGATTTAACTTCATTAATCCAAGCTTGAGCTTTACTAATGACCCTCTTGGTCTCTCTTAGTTCATCCCCTTTTTCTTCTCTTTAAACACCTCAAGAAGGCTTGGAAGCTCCAAAATGTTCAACACTTTTTCAATGGGAATGAACCCCTTTTTATACTCAAAAGTTGAGTTCCTACGTGTCCTCGGTCGACCCCCAGCTTGGCTCGGTCGACCGACCCTTAACGGTCAAAAATCAGACCGTTTGAAAAATGCTCAACGGACACTTTCTCGGTTGACCCACAGTGTCTTCGGTCGACCGAAGGCATGGGTTCGGTCGACCGACCACACTGCGGGTCGACCCGAGCCCAAGGACCAAAAATCCCATTTTTTGCATATTTAAAGAGATTTCTTTGTGGGATCTTTGGGCCACTAAATCAAGCTTGGAAACATGATTTTAAATCAATCTAAGTATTTTTTAAAATCATGAATCATAAAAAGCCACAAATCATTTGAAACTTTAAAACTTAGGCTAAGCTTGAATTTTGAAATTCCTTTTACAAAATCAATTGCATCCAAAATTAAAACCAATTCATGCATAATACATGAGTTTTACCATATTTTAAAAACAATGCATGGATAAAATAAGATTTCAATGTTTTCTAAAATAATGCAAGTGTGAGAAATCAAATGATGATTAAAATGATATGCATCCATCAAATTGCAATACACAAAACTCCTAACATTTCCCACGCTTAGGCTCGAAAACGGCCCGCCGGGGTCCGGAATAGGAAACGGCAGCGGAAAAAATTAGAAACCAGCACGAGAACTTCGCTCGAGGGTAGAGTAACTTGTAGGAACTGACGGTTCAAAATTAGGAATCTCGGTCAGAGAATTACGAGCGAAAAATGGGATTTTCAAAGACTAAGGCTAAAAAACGGGCCGCCGGGGGTCCGGAACGGGAAACGGTCAAGGGAAAAATCAAAAACTCACACGAGCACTTCGCTCGGGGATAGAGTCACAAAGAGGAACTGACGGTTCGCAAATAGGACTCCCGGTTAGAGAATTAAGAGAGAAACATGGGATTTTCCCACACTTTGGCTCGACAACGGCCCGCCGGGGGTCCGAAACGGGAAACGGCCGTGGGAAAAATCAGAAACCGGCAAGACCACTTCGCTCGAGGGTAAAGTAACTAAGAGGAACTGACGGTTCGCATGTAGGACTCCCGGTTAGAGAATTACGAGCGAAACAGGGGATTTTCCAACACTTAGGCTCGAAAACGGCCTGCCAGAGGTCTGGAATGGGAAACGGTCCAAGAATAACTAGGAAACCAGCACGAGCACTTAGTTCGAGGGTAGATTAACCTGTAGGAACTGACGGTTCGGAAATAGGACTCACGGTTTGAGAATTATAGCGAAACATGGGATTTTCCAATACTGAGGCTCGAAAACAGCCTGCGGGGGTCCGGAATCGGAAACGGCCGTGGAAAAAGTGGAAACCGGCACGAGCACGTCGCTCGAGAGTAGAGTAACCTGTAGGAACTTGACGGTTCGCAGATAGGACTCTCGGTTAGAGAATTACGACCGAAATATAGGATTTTCCATCACTGAGGCTCGAAAACGGCCCACTGGTGGCCTGGAACATGAAACGGCAACGGGAAAAATCGAAAACCCGCACGATCACTTCGCTCGAGGGTAGATCAACCTGTAGGAACTGACGGTACGCAAATAGGACTTCTGGTTAGAGAATTACAAGCGAAACATGGGATTTTCCAACACTTAGGCTCGAAAATGGCCCGCCGGGGCCCCGGAAGTGGAAACGATCGCGGGAGAAATCAAAAACCGGCACGAGCACTTCGGTTGAGGGCATAGTAACCGGTAGGAACTGACGGTTCGTAAAGAGGACTCCTGGATAAAGAAATAAGAGCAAAACATGGGGTTTTCCCATACTTAGTCTCGACAACGGCCCGCCGGGGGTCCGGAACGGGAAACGGCCGCGGGAAAAATCAGAAACTACCACAAACACTTCGCTCAAGTGTAGAGTAACTTGTAGGAACTGACGGTTCAAAAATAGGACCCCCGGTCAGAGAATTACGACGAAAAATGAGATTTTCCAAGACTTAGGCTTGAAAAAGGGCCGTCGGGGGTCCGAAACGAGAAACGGCCATGGGAGAAATCGGAAACCGACACGAGCACTTCGCTCGGGGGTAGAGTAACTAAGAGGAACTGACGGTTCGCAAATAGGACTCCTGGTTAGAGAATTATGAGCGAAACATGGGATTTTCCAACACTTAGGCTAGAAAACAGACCGCCGGGGGCCCGGAAGTGGAAACGGCTGCAGGAAAAATCGGAAACCGGCACGAGTACTTCGTTCGAGGGTAGATTAACCTGTAGGAACTGACGGAACGCAAATAAGTCCCCCGGTTAGAGAATTACGAGCGAAACTTGGGATTTTCCAACACATAGGCTCGAAAACGGCCCGCCGGGGGCCCTGGAAGTTGAAACGGCCGTGGGAAATATTAGAAACCAGGATGAGCACTTCGCTTGACGGTAGAGTAACCTGTAGGAACTGACGGCTCGAAAATAGGACTCCTGGTTAGAGAATTAAGTGCAAAACATGGGATTTTCCCATACTTAGGCTCGACAACGGTCCGCCGGGGGTCCGGAACGGGAAATGCCCGTGGGAAAAATAAAAAACTGCCACAAACACTTCGCTCGAGTGTAGAGCAACTTGTGGGAACTCACGATTCAAAAATAGGACTCCCGGTCAAAGAATTACGACGAAAAATGGGATTTTCCAAGACTTAGGCTAGAAAATGGGCCGCCGGGGGTCCGGAACGAGAAACGGCCATGGGAGAAATCGAAAACCGACACGGGCACTTCAGTAAGGGGTATAGTAACTAAGAGGAACTGACAGCTTGCAAATAGGACTCCCGGTTAGAGAATTACGAGCGAAACATGGGATTTTGCAACACTTAGGCTCGAAAACGGCCCGCCGGGGGTCGGGAACGGGAAACGGCCACGGGAAAAATTGGAGACCGGCACAAGCACATCGCTTGAGGGTAGAGTAACCTATAGGAAATGACGGTTCGCAAATTGGACTCTCGGTTAGAGAATTACGAGCGAAACATGGGATTTTCCCACGCTTAGGCTCGAAAACGGCCCGCCGGGGTCCGGAATAGGAAACGGCAGCGGGAAAAATCAGAAACCAGCACGAGAACTTCGCTCGAGGGTAGAGTAACTTGTAGGAACAGACGGTTCAAAATTAGGAATCTCGGTCAGAGAATTACGAGCGAAAAATGGGATTTTCAAAGACTAAGGCTAAAAAACGGGCCGCCGGGGGTCCGGAACGGGAAACGGTCAAGGGAAAAATCAAAAAACTCACACGAGCACTTTGCTCGGGGATAGAGTCACTAAGAGGAACTGACGGTTCGCAAATAGGACTCTCGGTTAGAGAATTACGAGCGGAACAGGGGATTTTCCAACACTTAGGCTCGAAAACGGCCTGCCAGAGGTCTGGAATGGGAAACGGTCCAAGAATAACTAGGAAACCAGCACGAGCACTTAGTTCGAGGGTAGATTAACCTGTAGGAACTGACGGTTCGGAAATAGGACTCACGGTTTGAGAATTATAGCGAAACATGGGATTTTCCAATACTGAGGCTCGAAAACGGCCTGCGGGGGTCCGGAATCGGAAACGGCCGTGGAAAAAGTGGAAACCGGCACGAGCACGTCGCTCGAGAGTAGAGTAACCTGTAGGAACTTGACGGTTCGCAGATAGGACTCTCGGTTAGAGAATTACGACTGAAATATAGGATTTTCCATCACTGAGGCTCGAAAACGGCCCACTGGTGGCCTGGAACATGAAACGGCAACGGGAAAAATCGAAAACCCGCACGATCACTTCGCTCGAGGGTAGATCAACCTGTAGGAACTGACGGTACGCAAATAGGACTCCTGGTTAGAGAATTACAAGCGAAACATGGGATTTTCCAACACTTAGGCTCGAAAATGGCCCGCCGGGGCCCGGAAGTGGAAACGATCGCGGGAGAAATCAAAAACCGGCACGAGCACTTCGGTTGAGGGCATAGTAACCGGTAGGAACTGACGGTTCGTAAAGAGGACTCCTGGATAAAGAAATAAGAGCAAAACATGGGGTTTTCCCATACTTAGTCTCGACAACGGCCCGCCGGGGGTCCGGAACGGGAAACGGCCGCGGGAAAAATCAGAAACTACCACAAACACTTCGCTCAAGTGTAGAATAACTTGTAGGAACTGACGGTTCAAAAATAGGACCCCCGGTCAGAGAATTACGACGAAAAATGAGATTTTCCAAGACTTAGGCTTGAAAAAGGGCCGCCGGGGGTCCGAAACGAGAAACGGCCATGGGACAAATCGGAAACCGACACGAGCACTCCGCTCGGGGGTAGAGTAACTAAGAGGAACTGACGGTTCGCAAATAGGACTCCTGGTTAGAGAATTATGAGCGAAACATGGGATTTTCCAACACTTAGGCTAGAAAACAGACCGCCGGGGGCCCGGAAGTGGAAACGGCTGCAGGAAAAATCGGAAACCGGCACGAGTACTTCGTTCGAGGGTAGATTAACCTGTAGGAACTGACGGAACGCAAATAAGTCTCCCGGTTAGAGAATTACGAGCGAAACTTGGGATTTTCCAACACATAGGCTCGAAAACGGCCCGCCGGGGGCCCGGAAGTTGAAACGGTCGTGGGAAATATTAGAAACCAGGATGAGCACTTCGCTTGACGGTAGAGTAACCTGTAGGAACTGACGGCTCGAAAATAGGACTCCTGGTTAGAGAATTAAGTGCAAAACATGGGATTTTCCCATACTTAGGCTCGACAACGGTCCGCCGGGGGTCCGGAACGGGAAATGCCCGTGGGAAAAATAAAAAACTGCCACAAACACTTCGCTCGAGTGTAGAGCAACTTGTGGGAACTCACGATTCAAAAATAGGACTCCCGGTCAAAGAATTACGACGAAAAATGGGATTTTCCAAGACTTAGGCTAGAAAATGGGCCGCCGGGGGTCCGGAACGAGAAACGGCCATGGGAGAAATCGAAAACCGACACGGGCACTTCAGTAAGGGGTATAGTAACTAAGAGGAACTGACAGCTTGCAAATAGGACTCCCGGTTAGAGAATTACGAGCGAAACATGGGATTTTGCAACACTTAGGCTCGAAAACGGCCCGCCGGGGGTCGGGAACGGGAAACGGCCACGGGAAAAATTGGAGACCGGCACAAGCACATCGCTTGAGGGTAGAGTAACCTATAGGAAATGACGGTTCGCAAATTGGACTCTCGGTTAGAGAATTACGAGCGAAACATGGGATTTTCCCACGCTTAGGCTCGAAAACGGCCCGCCGGGGTCCGGAATAGGAAACGGCAGCGGGAAAAATCAGAAACCAGCACGAGAACTTCGCTCGAGGGTAGAGTAACTTGTAGGAACAGACGGTTCAAAATTAGGAATCTCGGTCAGAGAATTACGAGCGAAAATGGGATTTTCAAAGACTAAGGCTAAAAAACGGGCCGCCGGGGGTCCGGAACGGGAAACGGTCAAGGGAAAAATCAAAAACTCACACGAGCACTTTGCTCGGGGATAGAGTCACTAAGAGGAACTGACGGTTCGCAAATAGGACTCTCGGTTAGAGAATTACGAGCGAAACACGGGATTTTCCAACACTTAGGCTCGAAAACGGCCCGCTGGAGGTCCGGATCGGGAAACGGCCACGGGAAAAATCAAAAACTGGCACGAGCACTTCGCTCAAGGGTAGATGAACCTGTATGAATTGACGGTTCGCAAATAGGACTCCCGGTTAGAGAATTAAGAGAGAAACATGGGATTTTCCCACACTTTGGCTCGACAACGGCCCGCCGGGGGTCCGAAACGGGAAACGGCCGTGGGAAAAATCAGAAACCGGCAAGAGCACTTCGCTCGAGGGTAAAGTAACTAAGAGGAACTGACGGTTCGCATATAGGACTCCCGGTTAGAGAATTACGAGCGAAACACGGGATTTTCCAACACTTTGGCTCGAAAACGGCCTGCCAGAGGTCTGGAATGGGAAACGGTCCAAGAATAACTAGGAAACCAGCACGAGCACTTAGTTCGAGGGTAGATTAACCTGTAGGAACTGACGGTTCGGAAATAGGACTCACGGTTTGAGAATTATAGGGAAACATGGGATTTTCCAATACTTAGGCTCGAAAACCGCCTGCGGGGGTCCGGAATCGGAAACGGCCGTGGAAAAAATGGAAACCGGCACGAGCACGTCGCTCGAGGGTAGAGTAACCTGTAGGAACTTGACGGTTCGCAGATAGGACTCTCGGTTAGAGAATTACGACCGAAATATAGGATTTTCCATCACTGAGGCTCGAAAACGGCCCACTGGTGGCCTGGAACATGAAACGGCAACGGGAAAAATCGAAAACCCGCACGATCACTTCGTTCGAGGGTAGATCAACCTGTAGGAGCTGACGGTACGCAAATAGGACTCCTGGTTAGAGAATTACAAGCGAAACATGGGATTTTCCAACACTTAGGCTCGAAAATGGCCCGCCGGGGCCCGGAAGTGGAAACGATCGGGGGAGAAATCAAAAACCGGTACGAGCACTTCGGTTGAGGGTAGAGTAACCTGTAGGAACTGACGGTTCGTAAAGAGGACTCCTGCATAGAGAAATAAGAGCAAAACATGGGGTTTTCCCATACTTAGTCTCGACAACGGCCCGCCGGGGGTCCGGAACGGGAAACGGCCGCGGGAAAAATCAGAAACTACCACGAACACTTCGCTCAAGTGTAGAATAACTTGTAGGAACTGACGGTTCAAAAATAGGACCCCCGGTCAGAGAATTACGACGAAAAATGAGATTTTCCAAGACTTAGGCTTGAAAACGGGCCGCCGGGGGTCCGGAACGAGAAACGGCCAAGGGAGAAATTGGAAACCGACATGAGCACTTCGCTCGGGGGTAGAGTAACTAAGAGGAACTAACGGTTCGCAAATAGGACTCCTGGTTAGAGAATTATGAGCGAAACATGGGATTTTCCAACACTTAGGCTCGAAAACAGACCGCCGGGGGCCCGGAAGTGGAAACGGCTGCAGGAAAAATCGGAAAACCGGCACGAGCACTTTCGTTCGAGGGTAGATTAACCTGTAGGAACTGACGGAACGCAAATAAGTCTCCCGGTTAGAGAATTACGAGCGAAACTTGGATTTTCCAACACATAGGCTCGAAAACGGCCCGTCGGGGGCCCGGAAGTTGAAACGGCCGTGGGAAATATTAGAAACCAGGATGAGCACTTCGCTTGATGGTAGAGTAACCTGTAGGAACTGACGGCTCGTAAATAGGACTCCTGGTTAGAGAATTAAGTGCAAAACATGGGATTTTCCCATACTTGGGCTCGACAACGGTCCGCCGGGGGTCCGGAACTGGAAATGCCCGTGGGAAAAATCAAAAACTGCCACAAACACTTCGCTCGACTGTAGAGCAACTTGTGGGAACTCACGATTCAAAAATAGGACTCCCGGTCAAAGAATTACGACGAAAAATGGGATTTTCCAAGACTTAGGCTCGAAAACGGGCCACCGGGTGTCCGGAACGAGAAACGGCCATGGGAGAAATCAAAAACCGACACGGGCACTTCAGTAAGGGGCATAGTAACTAAGAGGAACTGACAGCTCGCAAATAGGACTCCCTGTTAGAGAATTACGAGCAAAACATGGGATTTTGCAACACTTAGGCTCGAAAACGGCCCGCCGGGGGTCGGGAAAGGGAAACGGCCACGGGAAAAATTGGAGACCGGCACGAGCACATCGCTTGAGGGTAGAGTAACCTATAGGAAATGACGGTTCACAAATTGGACTCTCGGTTAGAGAATTACGAGCGAAACATGGGATTTTCCCACGCTTAGGCTCGAAAACGGCCCGCCGGGGTCCGGAACCGGAAACGGCAGCGGGAAAAATCAGAAACCAGCACGAGAACTTCGCTCGAGGGTAGACTAACTTGTAGGAACTGACGGTTCAAAATTAGGAATCTCGGTCAGAGAATTATGAGCGAAAAATGGGATTTTCAAAGACTAAGGCTAAAAAACGGGCCGCCGGGGGTTCGGAACGGGAAACGGTCAAGGGAAAAATCAAAAACTCACACGAGCACTTCGCTCGGGGATAGAGTCACTAAGAGGAGCTGACGGTTCGCAAATAGGACTCTCGGTTAGAGAATTACGAGCGAAACACGGGATTTTCCAACACTTAGGCTCGAAAACGGCCCGCTGGAGGTCCGGATCTGGAAACGGCCACGGGAAAAAATCAAAAACTGGCACGAGCACTTCGCTCAAGGGTAGATGAACCTGTAGGAATTGACGGCTCGCAAATAGGACTCCCGGTTAAAGAATTAAGTGAGAAACATGGGATTTTCCCACACTTTGGCTCGACAACGGCCCGCCGGGGGTCCGAAACGGGAAACGGCCGTGGGAAAAATCAGAAACCGGCAAGAGCAATTCGGTCGAGGGTAAAGTAACTAAGAGGAACTGACGGTTCGCATATAGGACTCCCGGTTAGAGAATTACGAACGAAACACGGGATTTTCCAACACTTAGGCTCGAAAACGGCCTGCCAGAGGTCTGGAATGGGAAATGGTCCAAGAATAACTAGGAAACCAGCACGAACACTTAGTTCGAGGGTAGATTAACCTGTAGGAATTGACGGTTCGGAAATAGGACTCACGGTTTGAGAATTATAGCGAAACATGGGATTTTCCAATACTTAGGCTCGAAAACGGCCTGCGGGGGTCCGGAATCAGAAAACGGCCGTGGAAAAAATGGAAACCGGCACGAGCACGTCGTTCGAGGGTAGAGTAACCTGTATTAACTTGACGGTTCACAGATAGGACTCTCGGTTAGAGAATTACGACCGAAATATAGGATTTTCCATCACTGAGGCTCGAAAACGGCCCACTGGTGGCCTGGAACATGAAACGGCAACGGGTAAAATCGAAAACCCAGACGATCACTTCGCTTGAGGGTAGATCAACCTGTAGGAACTGACGGTACGCAAATAGGACTCCTGGTTAGAGAATTACAAGCGAAACATGGGATTTTCCAACACTTAGGCTCGAAAATGGCCCGCTGGGGCCCGGAAGTGGAAACGATCGCGGGAGAAATCAAAAACCGGCACGAGCACTTCGGTTGAGGGCAGAGGTAACCTGTAGGAACTGACGGTTCGTAAAGAGGACTCCTGGATAGAGAAATAAGAGCAAAACATGGGGTTTTCCCATACTTAGTCTCGACAACGGCCCGCCGGGGGTCGGAACGGGAAACGGCCGTGGGAAAAATCAGAAGCTACCACGAACACTTCGCTCAAGTGTAGAGTAACTTGTAGGAACTGACGGTTCAAAATAGGACCCCCCGGTCAGAGAATTACGACGAAAAATGAGATTTTCCAAGACTTAGGCTTGAAAACGGGCCGCCGGGGGTCCGGAACGAGAAACGGCCATGGGAGAAATCGGAAACCGACACGAGCACTTCGCTCGGGGGTAGAGTAACTAAGAGGAACTGACGGTTCGCAAATAGGACTCCTGGTTAGAGAATTATGAGCGAAACATGGGATTTTCCAACACTTAGGCTCGAAAACAGACCGCCGGGGCCCGGAAGTGGAAACGGCTGCAGGAAAAATCGAAAACCGGCACGAGCACTTCGTTCGAGGGTAGATTAACCTGTAGGAACTGACGGAATGCAAATAAGTTTCCCGGTTAGAGAATTACGAGCGAAACTTGGGATTTTCCAACACATAGGCTCGAAAACGGCCCGCCGGGGGCCCGGAAGTTGAAACGGCCGTGGGAAATATTAGAAACCAGGATGAGCACTTCGCTTGACGGTAGAGTAACCTGTAGGAACTGACAGCTCGTAAATAGGACTCCTGGTTAGAGAATTAAGTGCAAAACATGGGATTTTCCCATACTTAGGCTCGACAACGGTCCGCCGGGGGTCCGGAACGGGAAATGCCCGTGGGAAAATCAAAAACTGCCACAAACACTTCGCTCGACTGTAGAGCAACTTTTGGGAACTCACGATTCAAAAATAGGACTCCCGTCAAAGAATTACGATGAAAAATGGGATCTTCCAAGACTTAGGCTCGAAAACGGGCCGCCGGGGGTCCGGAATGAGAAACGGCCATGGGAGAAATCAAAAACCGACACGGGCACTTCAGTAAGGGGTATAGTAACTAAGAGGAACTGACAGCTCGCAAATAGGACTCCCTGTTCGAGAATTACGAGCGAAACATGGGATTTTGCAACACTTAGGCTCGAAAACGGCCCGCCGGGGGTCGGGAACGGAAAATGGCCACGGGAAAAATTGGAGACCGGCACGAGCACATCGCTTGAGGGTAGAGTAACCTATAGGAAATGACGGTTCACAAATTGGACTCTCGGTTAGAGAATTACGAGCGAAACATGGGATTTTCCCATGCTTAGGCTCGAAAACGGCCCGCCGGGGTTCGGAACAGGAAACGGCAGCGGGAAAAATCAGAAACTAGCACGAGAACTTCGCTCGAGGGTAGAGTAACTTGTAGGAACTGACGGTTCAAAATTAGGAATCTCGGTCAGAGAATTACGAGCGAAAAATGGGATTTTCAAAGACTAAGGCTAAAAAACGGGCCGCCGGGGGTTCGGAACGGGAAACGGTCAAGGGAAAAATCAAAAACTCACACGAGCACTTCGCTCGGGGATAGAGTCACTAAGAGGAGCTGACGGTTCGCAAATAGGACTCTCGGTTAGAGAATTACGAGCGAAACACGGGATTTTCCAACACTTAGGCTCGAAAAACGGCCCGCTGGAGGTCCGGATCTGGAAACGGCCACGGGAAAAATCAAAAACTGGCACGAGCACTTCGCTCAGGGTAGATGAACTGTAGGAATTGACGGCTCGCAAATAGGACTCCCGGTTAAAGAATTAAGTGAGAAACATGGGATTTTCCCACACTTTGGCTCGACAACGGCCCGCCGGGGGTCCGAAATGGGGAAACGGCCGTGGGGAAAAATCAGAAACCGGCAAGAGCAATTCGGTCGAGGGTAAAGTAACTAAGAGGAACTGACGGTTCGCATATAGGACTCCCGGTTAGAGAATTACGAACGAAACACGGGATTTTCCAACACTTAGGCTCGAAAACGGCCTGCCAGAGGTCTGGAATGGGAAATGGTCCAAGAATAACTAGGAAACCAGCACGAACACTTAGTTCGAGGGTAGATTAACCTGTAGGAATTGACGGTTCGGAAATAGGACTCACGGTTTGAGAATTATAGCGAAACATGGGATTTTCCAATACTTAGGCTCGAAAACGGCCTGCGGGGGTCCGGAATCAGAAACGGCCGTGGAAAAAATGGAAACCGGCACGAGCACGTCGTTCGAGGGTAGAGTAACCTGTATTAACTTGACGGTTCACAGATAGGACTCTCGGTTAGAGAATTACGACCGAAATATAGGATTTTCCATCACTGAGGCTCGAAAACGGCCCACTGGTGGCCTGGAACATGAAACGGCAACGGGTAAAATCGAAAACCCAGACGATCACTTCGCTTGAGGGTAGATCAACCTGTAGGAACTGACGGTACGCAAATAGGACTCCTGGTTAGAGAATTACAAGCGAAACATGGGATTTTCCAACACTTAGGCTCGAAAATGGCCCGCTGGGGCCCGGAAGTGGAAACGATCGCGGGAGAAATCAAAAAACCGGCACGAGCACTTCGGTTGAGGGCAGAGTAACCTGTAGGAACTGACGGTTCGTAAAGAGGACTCCTGGATAGAGAAATAAGAGCAAAACATGGGGTTTTCCATACTTAGTCTCGACAACGGCCCGCCGGGGGTCCGGAACGGGAAACGGCCGTGGGAAAAATCAGAAGCTACCACGAACACTTCGCTCAAGTGTAGAGTAACTTGTAGGAACTGACGGTTCAAAAATAGGACCCCCGGTCAGAGAATTACGACGAAAAATGAGATTTTCCAAGACTTAGGCTTGAAAACGGGCCGCCGGGGGTCCGGAACGAGAAACGGCCATGGGAGAAATCGGAAACCGACACGAGCACTTCGCTCGGGGGTAGAGTAACTAAGAGGAACTGACGGTTCGCAAATAGGACTCCTGGTTAGAGAATTATGAGCGAAACATGGGATTTTCCAACACTTAGGCTCGAAAACAGACCGCCGGGGCCCGGAAGTGGAAACGGCTGCAGGAAAAATCGAAAACCGGCACGAGCACTTCGTTCGAGGGTAGATTAACCTGTAGGAACTGACGGAATGCAAATAAGTTTCCCGGTTAGAGAATTACGAGCGAAACTTGGGATTTTCCAACACATAGGCTCGAAAACGGCCCGCCGGGGGCCCGGAAGTTGAAACGGCCGTGGGAAATATTAGAAACCAGGATGAGCACTTCGCTTGACGGTAGAGTAACCTGTAGGAACTGACAGCTCGTAAATAGGACTCCTGGTTAGAGAATTAAGTGCAAAACATGGGATTTTCCCATACTTAGGCTCGACAACGGTCCGCCGGGGGTCCGGAACGGGAAATGCCCGTGGGAAAAATCAAAAACTGCCACAAACACTTCGCTCGACTGTAGAGCAACTTTTGGGAACTCACGATTCAAAAATAGGACTCCCGGTCAAAGAATTACGATGAAAAATGGGATCTTCCAAGACTTAGGCTCGAAAACGGGCCGCCGGGGGTCCGGAATGAGAAACGGCCATGGGAGAAATCAAAAACCGACACGGGCACTTCAGTAAGGGGTATAGTAACTAAGAGGAACTGACAGCTCGCAAATAGGACTCCCTGTTCGAGAATTACGAGCGAAACATGGGATTTTGCAACACTTAGGCTCGAAAACGGCCCGCCGGGGGTCGGGAACGGAAAATGGCCACGGGAAAAATTGGAGACCGGCACGAGCACATCGCTTGAGGGTAGAGTAACCTATAGGAAATGACGGTTCACAAATTGGACTCTCGGTTAGAGAATTACGAGCGAAACATGGGATTTTCCCATGCTTAGGCTCGAAAACGGCCCGCCGGGGTTCGGAACAGGAAACGGCAGCGGGAAAAATCAGAAACTAGCACGAGAACTTCGCTCGAGGGTAGAGTAACTTGTAGGAACTGACGGTTCAAAATTAGGAATCTCGGTCAGAGAATTACGAGCGAAAAATGGGATTTTCAAAGACTAAGGCTAAAAAACGGGCCGCCGGGGGTTCGGAACGGGAAACGGTCAAGGGAAAAATCAAAAACTCACACGAGCACTTCGCTCGGGGATAGAGTCACTAAGAGGAGCTGACGGTTCGCAAATAGGACTCTCGGTTAGAGAATTACGAGCGAAACACGGGATTTTCCAACACTTAGGCTCGAAAACGGCCCGCTGGAGGTCCGGATCTGGAAACGGCCACGGGAAAAATCAAAAACTGGCACGAGCACTTCGCTCAAGGGTAGATGAACCTGTAGGAATTGACGGCTCGCAAATAGGACTCCCGGTTAAAGAATTAAGTGAGAAACATGGGATTTTCCCACACTTTGGCTCGACAACGGCCCGCCGGGGGTCCGAAATGGGAAACGGCCGTGGGAAAAATCAGAAACCGGCAAGAGCAATTCGGTCGAGGGTAAAGTAACTAAGAGGAACTGACGGTTCGCATATAGGACTCCCGGTTAGAGAATTACGAACGAAACACGGGATTTTCCAACACTTAGGCTCGAAAACGGCCTGCCAGAGGTCTGGAATGGGAAATGGTCCAAGAATAACTAGGAAACCAGCACGAACACTTAGTTCGAGGGTAGATTAACCTGTAGGAATTGACGGTTCGGAAATAGGACTCACGGTTTGAGAATTATAGCGAAACATGGGATTTTCCAATACTTAGGCTCGAAAACGGCCTGCGGGGGTCCGGAATCAGAAACGGCCGTGGAAAAAATGGAAACCGGCACGAGCACGTCGTTCGAGGGTAGAGTAACCTGTATTAACTTGACGGTTCACAGATAGGACTCTCGGTTAGAGAATTACGACCGAAATATAGGATTTTCCATCACTGAGGCTCGAAAACGGCCCACTGGTGGCCTGGAACATGAAACGGCAACGGGTAAAATCGAAAACCCAGACGATCACTTCGCTTGAGGGTAGATCAACCTGTAGGAACTGACGGTACGCAAATAGGACTCCTGGTTAGAGAATTACAAGCGAAACATGGGATTTTCCAACACTTAGGCTCGAAAATGGCCCGCTGGGGCCCGGAAGTGGAAACGATCGCGGGAGAAATCAAAAACCGGCACGAGCACTTCGGTTGAGGGCAGAGTAACCTGTAGGAACTGACGGTTCGTAAAGAGGACTCCTGGATAGAGAAATAAGAGCAAAACATGGGGTTTTCCCATACTTAGTCTCGACAACGGCCCGCCGGGGGTCCGGAACGGGAAACGGCCGTGGGAAAAATCAGAAGCTACCACGAACACTTCGCTCAAGTGTAGAGTAACTTGTAGGAACTGACGGTTCAAAAATAGGACCCCCGGTCAGAGAATTACGACGAAAAATGAGATTTTCCAAGACTTAGGCTTGAAAACGGGCCGCCGGGGGTCCGGAACGAGAAACGGCCATGGGAGAAATCGGAAACCGACACGAGCACTTCGCTCGGGGGTAGAGTAACTAAGAGGAACTGACGGTTCGCAAATAGGACTCCTGGTTAGAGAATTATGAGCGAAACATGGGATTTTCCAACACTTAGGCTCGAAAACAGACCGCCGGGGCCCGGAAGTGGAAACGGCTGCAGGAAAAATCGAAAACCGGCACGAGCACTTCGTTCGAGGGTAGATTAACCTGTAGGAACTGACGGAATGCAAATAAGTTTCCCGGTTAGAGAATTACGAGCGAAACTTGGGATTTTCCAACACATAGGCTCGAAAACGGCCCGCCGGGGGCCCGGAAGTTGAAACGGCCGTGGGAAATATTAGAAACCAGGATGAGCACTTCGCTTGACGGTAGAGTAACCTGTAGGAACTGACAGCTCGTAAATAGGACTCATGGTTAGAGAATTAAGTGCAAAACATGGGATTTTCCCATACTTAGGCTCGACAACGGTCCGCCGGGGGTCCGGAACGGGAAATGCCCGTGGGAAAAATCAAAAACTGCCACAAACACTTCGCTCGACTGTAGAGCAACTTGTGGGAACTCACGATTCAAAAATAGGACTCCCGGTCAAAGAATTACGATGAAAAATGGGATCTTCCAAGACTTAGGCTCGAAAACGGGCCGCCGGGGGTCCGGAATGAGAAACGGCCATGGGAGAAATCAAAAACCGACACGGGCACTTCAGTAAGGGGTATAGTAACTAAGAGGAACTGACAGCTCGCAAATAGGACTCCCTGTTCGAGAATTACGAGCGAAACATGGGATTTTGCAACACTTAGGCTCGAAAACGGCCCGCCGGGGGTCGGGAACGGAAAATGGCCACGGGAAAAATTGGAGACCGGCACGAGCACATCGCTTGAGGGTAGAGTAACCTATAGGAAATGACGGTTCACAAATTGGACTCTCGGTTAGAGAATTACGAGCGAAACATGGGATTTTCCCATGCTTAGGCTCGAAAACGGCCCGCCGGGGTTCGGAACAGGAAACGGCAGCGGGAAAAATCAGAAACTAGCACGAGAACTTCGCTCGAGGGTAGAGTAACTTGTAGGAACTGACGGTTCAAAATTAGGAATCTCGGTCAGAGAATTACGAGCGAAAAATGGGATTTTCAAAGACTAAGGCTAAAAAATGGGCCGCCGGGGGTCCGGAACGGGAAACGGTCAAGGGAAAAATCAAAAACTCACACGAGCACTTCGCTCGGGGATAGAGTCACAAAGAGGAACTGACGGTTCGCAAATAGGACTCCCGGTTAGAGAATTAAGAGAGAAACATGGGATTTTCCCACACTTCGGCTCGACAACGGCCCGCCGGGGGTCCGAAACGGGAAACGGCCGTGGGAAAAATCAGAAACCGGCAAGAGCACTTCGGTCGAGGGTAAAGTAACTAAGAGGAACTGACGGTTCGCATATAGGACTCCTGGTTAGAGAATTACAAGCGAAACACGGGATTTTCCAACACTTTGGCTCGAAAACGGCCTGCCAGAGGTCTGGAATGGGAAACGTTCCAAGAATAACTAGGAAACCAGCATGAGCACTTAGTTCTAGGGTAGATTAACCTGTAGGAACTGACGGTTCGGAAATAGGACTCACGGTTTGAGAATTATAGCGAAACATGGGATTTTCCAATAATTAGGCTCGAAAACGGCCTGCGGGGGTCCGGAATCGGAAACGGCCGTGGAAAAAATGGAAACCGGCATGAGCACGTCGCTCGAGGGTAGAGTAACCTGTATTAACTTGACGGTTCGCAAATAGGACTCTAGGTTAGAGAATTACGACCGAAATATAGGATTTTCCATCACTGAGGCTCGAAAACGGCCCACTAGTGGCCTGGAACATGAAACGGCAACGGGTAAAATCGAAAACCCACACGATCACTTCGCTCGAGGGTAGATCAACCTGTAGGAACTGACGGTACGCAAATAGGACTCCTGGTTTGAGAATTACAAGCGAAACATGGGATTTTCCAACACTTAGGCTCGAAAATGGCCCGCCGGGGCCCGGAAGTGGAAACGATCGCGGGAGAAATCAAAAACCGGCACGAGCACTTCGGTTGAGGGCAGAGTAACCTGTAGGAACTGACGGTTCGTAAAGAGGACTCCTGGATAGAGAAATAAGAGCAAAACATGGGGTTTTCCCATACTTAGTCTCGACAACGGCCCGCCGGGGGTCCGGAACGGGAAACGGCCACGGGAAAAAACAGAAACTACCACGAACACTTCGCTCAAGTGTAGAGTAACTTGTAGGAACTGACGGTTCAAAAATAGGACCCCCGGTCAGAGAATTACGATGAAAAATGAGATTTTCCAAGACTTAGGCTTGAAAACAGGCCGCCGGGGGTCCGGAACGAGAAACGGCCATGGGAGAAATCGGAAACCGACACGACCACTTCGCTCGGGGGTAAAGTAACTAAGAGGAACTGACGGTTCGCAAATAGGACTCCTGGTTAGAGAATTATGAGCGAAACATGGGATTTTCCAACACTTAGGCTCGAAAACAGACCGCCGGGGGCCCGGAAGTGGAAACAGCTGCAGGAAAAATCGGAAACCGGCACGAGCACTTCGTTCGAGGGTAGATTAACCTATAGGAACTGACGGAACGCAAATAAGTCTCCCGGTTAGAGAATTACGAGCGAAACTTGGGATTTTCCAACACATAGGCTCGAAAACGGCCCGCCGGGGGCCCGGAAGTTGAAACGGCCGTGGGAAATATTAGAAACCAGGATGAGCACTTCGCTTGATGGTAGAGTAACCTGTAGGAACTGACGGCTCGTAAATAGGACTCCTGGTTAGAGAATTAAGTGCAAAACATGGGATTTTCCCATACTTAGGCTCGACAACGGTCCGCCGGGGGTCCGGAACGGGAAATGCCCGTGGGAAAAATCAAAAACTGCCACAAACACTTCGCTCGACTGTAGAGCAACTTGTGGGAACTCACGATTCAAAAATAGGACTCCCGGTCAAAGAATTACGACGAAAAATGGGATTTTCCAAGACTTAGGCTCGAAAACGGGCCGCCGGGTGTCCGGAACGAGAAACGGCCATGGGAGAAATCAAAAACCGACACGGGCACTTCAGTAAGGGGTATAGTAACTAAGAGGAACTGACAGCTCGCAAATAGGACTCCCTGTTAGAGAATTACGAGCGAAACATGTGATTTTGCAACACTTAGGCTCGAAAACGGCCCGCCGGGGGTCGGGAACGGGAAACGGCCACGGGAAAAATTGGAGACCGGCACGAGCACATCGCTTGAGGGTAGAGTAACCTATAGGAAATGACAGTTCACAAATTGGACTCTCGGTTAGAGAATTACGAGCGAAACATGGGATTTTCCCACGCTTACGCTCGAAAACGGCCCGCCGGGGTCCGGAACAGGAAACGGCAGCGGGAAAAATCAGAAACCAGCACGAGAACTTCGCTCGAGGGTAGAGTAACTTGTAGGAACTGACGGTTCAAAATTAGGAATCTCGGTCAGAGAATTACGAGCAAAAAATGGGATTTTCAAAGACTAAGGCTAAAAAACGGGCCGCCGGGGGTCCGGAACGGGAAACGGTCAAGGGAAAAATCAAAAACTCACACGAGCACTTCGCTCGGGGATAGAGTCACTAAGAGGAACTGACGGTTCGCAAATAGGACTCTTGGTTAGAGAATTACGAGCGAAACACGGGATTTTCCAACACTTAGGCTCGAAAACGGGCCGCTGGGGGTCTGGATCGGGAAACGGCCACGGGAAAAATCAAAAACTTGCACGAGCACTTCGCTCAAGGGTAGATGAACCGGTAGGAATTGACGGTTCGCAAATAGGACTCCCGGTTAGAGAATTAAGAGAGAAACATGGGATTTTCCCACACTTTGGCTCGACAACGGCCCGCCGAGGGTCCGAAACGGAAAACGGCCGTGGGAAAAATGAGAAACCAGCAAGAGCACTTCGCTCGAGGGTAAAGTGACTAAGAGGAACTGACGGTTCGCATATAGGACTCCCGGTTAGCGAATTACGAGCGAAACACGGGATTTTCCAACACTTAGGCTCGAAAACGGCCTGCCAGAGGTCTGGAATGGGAAACGGTCCAAGAATAACTAGGAAACCAGCACGAGCACTTAGTTCGAGGGTAGATTAACCTGTAGGAACTGACGGTTCGGAAAACGGACTCACGGTTTGAGAATTGTAGCGAAACATGGGATTTTCCAATACTTAGGCTCGAAAACGGCCTGCGGGGGTCCGGAATCGGAAACGGCCATGGAAAAAATGGAAACCGGCACGAGCACGTTGCTCGAGTGTAGAGTAACCTGTAGGAACTTGACGGTTCGCAGATAGGACTCTCGGTTAGAGAATTACGACCGAAATATAGGATTTTCCATCACTGAGGCTCGAAAACGGCCCACTGGTGGCCTGGAACATGAAACGGCAACGGGAAAAATCGAAAACCCGCACGATCACTTCGCTCGAGGGTAGATCAACCTGTAGGAACTGACGGTACGCAAATAGGACTCCTGGTTAGAGAATTACAAGCGAAACATGGGATTTTCCAACACTTAGGCTCGAAAATGGCCCGCCGGGGCCCGGAAGTGGAAACGATCGGGGGAGAAATCAAAACCGGTACGAGCACTTCGGTTGAGGGTAGAGTAACCTGTAGGAACTGACGGTTCGTAAAGAGGACTCCTGCATAGAGAAATAAGAGCAAAACATGGGGTTTTCCCATACTTAGTCTCGACAACGGCCCGCCGGGGGTCCGGAACGGGAAACGGCCGCGGGAAAAATCAGAAACTACCACGAACACTTCGTTAAAGTGTAGAGTAACTTGTAGGAACTGACGGTTCAAAAATAGGACCCCCGGTCAGAGAATTACGACGAAAAATGAGATTTTCCAAGACTTAGGCTTGAAAACGGGCCGCCGGGGGTCCGGAACGAGAAACGGCCATGGGAGAAATTGGAAACCGACACGAGCACTTCGCTCGGGGGTAGAGTAACTAGGAGGAACTGACGGTTCGCAAATAGGACTCCTGGTTAGAGAATTATGAGCGAAACATGGGATTTTCCAACACTTAGGCTCGAAAACAGACCGCCGGGGGCCCGGACGTGGAAACGGCTGCAGGAAAAATCGGAAACCGGCACGAGCACTTCGTTCGAGGGTAGATTAACCTGTAGGAATTGACGGAATGCAAATAAGTCTCCCGGTTAGAGAATTACGAGCGAAACTTGGGATTTTCCAACACATAGGCTCGAAAACGGCCCGCCGGGGGCCCGGAAGTTGAAACGGCCGTGGGAAATATTAGAAACTAGGATGAGCACTTCGATTGACGGTAGAGTAACCTGTAGGAACTGACGGCTCGAAAATAGAACTCCTGGTTAGAGAATTAAGTGCAAAACATGGGATTTTCCCATACTTAGGCTCGACAACGGTCCGCCGGGGGTCCGGAACGGGAAATGCCCGTGGGAAAAATCAAAAACTGCCACAAACACTTCGCTCGAGTGTAGAGCAACTTGTGGGAACTCACGATTCAAAAATAGGACTCCCGGTCAAAGAATTACGACGAAAAATGGGATTTTCCAAGACTTAGGCTCGAAAACGGGCCGCCGGGGGTCCGGAACGAGAAACGGCCATGGGAGAAATCGAAAACCGACACGGGCACTTCAGTAAGGGGTATAGTAACTAAGAGGAACTGACAGCTCGCAAATAGGACTCCCTGCTAGAGAATTACGAGCGAACATGGGATTTTTGCAACACTTAGGCTCGAAAACGGCCCGCCGGGGGTCGGGAACGGGAAACGGCCACGGGAAAATTGGAGACCGGCACGAGCACATCGCTTGAGGGTAGAGTAACCTATAGGAAATGACGGTTCACAAATTGGACTCTCGGTTAGAGAATTACGAGCGAAACATGGGATTTTCCCACGCTTAGGCTCGAAAACGGCCCGCCGGGGTTCGGAACAGGAAACGGCAGCGGGAAAAATCAGAAACCAGCACGAGAACTTCGCTCGAGGGAAGAGTAACTTGTAGGAACTGACGGTTCAAAATTAGGAATCTCGGTCAGAGAATTACGAGCGAAAAATGGGATTTTCAAAGACTAAGGCTAAAAAACGGGCCGCCGGGGGTCCAGAACGGGAGACGGTCAAGGGAAAAATCAAAAACTCACACGAGCACTTCGCTCGGGGATAGAGTCACTAAGAGGAACTGACGGTTCGCAAATAGGACTCCCGGTTAGAGAATTAAGAGAGAAACATTGGATTTTCCCACACTTTGGCTCGACAACGGCCCGCCGGGGGTCCGAAACGGGAAACGGCCGTGGGAAAAATCAGAAACCGGCAAGAGCACTTCGCTCGAGGGTAAAGTAACTAAGAGGAACTGACGGTTCGCATATAGGACTCCCGGTTAGAGAATTACAAGCGAAACACGGGATTTTCCACCACTTTGGCTCGAAAACGGCCTGCCAGAGGTCTGGAATGGGAAACGGTCCAAGAATAACTAGGAAACCAGCACGAGCACTTAGTTCGAGGGTAGATTAACCTGTAGGAACTGACGGTTCGGAAATAGGACTCACGGTTTGAGAATTACGAGCGAAACAAGGGATTTTCCAATACTTAGGCTCGAAAACGGCCTGCGGGGGTCCGGAATCGGAAACGGCTGTGGAAAAAATGGAAACCGGCACGAGCACGTCGCTCGAGGGTAGAGTAACCTGTAGGAACTTGACGGTTCGTAGATAGGACTCTCGGTTAGAGAATTACGACCGAAATATAGGATTTTCCATCACTAGAGGCTCGAAAACGGCCCACTGGTGGCCTGGAACATGAAACAGCAACGGGAAAAATCAAAAACCCGCACGATCACTTCGCTCGGGGTAGATCAACCTGTAGGAACTGACGGTACGCAAATAGGACTCCTGGTTAGAGAATTACAAGTGAAACGGGGGATTTTCCAACACTTAGGCTCGAAAATGGCCCGCCAGGGCCCGGAAGTGGAAACGATCGCGGGAGAAATCAAAAACCGGCACGAGCACTTCGGTTGAGGGCAGAGTAACCTATAGGAACTGACGGTTCGTAAAGAGGACTCCTGGATTGAGAAATAAGAGCAAAACATGGGGTTTTCCCATACTTAGTCTCGACAACGGCGCGCCGGGGGTTCGTAACGGGAAACGACCGCGGGAAAAATCAGAAACTACCACGAACACTTCGCTCAAGTGTAGAGTAACTTGTAGGAACTGACGGTTCAAAAATAGGACCCCCGGTCAGAGAATTACGACAAAAAATGAGATTTTCCAAGACTTAGGCTTGAAAACGGGCCGCCGGGGGTCCGGAACGAGAAGCGGCCATGGGAGAAATCGGAAACCGACACGAGCACTTCGCTCGGGGGTAGAGTAACTAAGAGGAACTGACGGTTCGCAAATAGGACTCCTGGTTAGAGAATTATGAGCGAAACATGGGATTTTCCAACACTTAGGCTCGAAAACAGACCGCCGGGGGCCCGGAAGTGGAAACGGCTGCAGGAAAAATTGGAAACCAGCACGAGCACTTCGTTCGAGGGTAGATTAACCTGTAGGAACTGACGAAACGCAATTAAGTCTCCCGGTTAGAGAATTACGAGCGAAACTTGGGATTTTCCAACACATAGGCTCGAAAACGGCCCGCCGGGGGCCCGGAAGTTGAAACGGCCGTGGGAAATATTAGAAACCAGGATGAGCACTTCGCTCGGCGGTAGAGTAACCTGTAGGAACTGACGGCTCGTAAATAGGACTCCTGGTTAGAGAATTAAGTGCAAAACATGGGATTTTCCCATACTTAGCTCGACAACGGTCCGCCGGGGGTCCGGAACGGGAAATGCCCGTGGGAAAAATCAAAAACTGCCACAAACACTTCGCTCGAGTGTAGAGCAACTTGTGGGTACTCACGATTCAAAAATAGGACTCCCGGTCAAAGAATTATGATCAAAAATGGGATTTTCCAAGACTTAGGCTCGAAAATGGGCCGCCGGGGGTCCGGAACGAGAAACGGCCATGGGAGAAATCGAAAACCGACACGGGCACTTCAGTAAGGGGTATAGTAACTAAGAGGAACTGACAGCTCACAAATAGGACTCCCTGCTAGAGAATTACGAGCGAAACATGGGATTTTGCAACACTTAGGCTCGAAAACGGCCCGCCGGGGGTCGGGAACGGGAAACGGCCACGGGAAAAATTGGAGACCGGCACGAGCACATCGCTTGAGGGTAGAGTAACCTATAGGAAATGACGGTTCACAAATTGGACTCACGGTTAGAGAATTACGCGCGAAACATGGGATTTTCCCACGCTTAGGCTCGAAAACGGCCCGCCGGGGTCCGGAACAGGAAACGGCAGCGGGAAAAATCAGAAACCAGCGCGAGAACTTCACTCGAGGGTAGAGTAACTTGTAGGAACTGACGGTTCAAAATTAGGAATCTCGGTCAGAGAATTACGAGCGAAAAATGGGATTTTCAAAGACTAAGGCTAAAAAACGAGCCGCCGGGGGTCCGGAACGGGAAACGGTCAAGGGAAAAATCAAAAACTCACACGAGCACTTCGCTCGGGGATAGAGTCACTAAGAGGAACTGACGGTTCGCAAATAAGACTCCCGGTTAGAGAATTAAGAGAGAAACATGGGATTTTCCCACACTTTGGCTCGACAACGGCCCGCCGGGGGTCCGAAACGGGAAACGGCCGTGGGAAAAGTCAGAAACTGGCAAGAGCACTTCGCTCGAGGGTAAAGTAACTAAGAGGAACTGACGGTTCGCATATAGGACTCCCGGTTAGAGAATTACAAGCGAAACACGGGATTTTCCAACACTTTGGCTCGAAAACGGCCTGCCAGAGGTCTGGAATGGGAAACGGTCCAAGAATAACTAGGAAACTAGCACGAGCACTTAGTTCGAGGGTAGATTAACCTGTAGGAACTGACGGTTCGGAAATAGGACTCACGGTTTGAGAATTATAGCGAAACATGGGATTTTCCAATACTTAGGCTCGAAAACGGCCTGCGGGGGTCCGGAATCGGAAACGGCTGTGGAAAAAATGGAAACCGGCACGAGCACCTCGCTCGAGGGTAGAGTAACCTGTAGGAACTTGACGGTTCGCAGATAGGACTCTCGGTTAGAGAATTACGACCGAAATATAGGGTTTTCCATCACTGAGGCTCGAAAACGGCCCACTGGTGGCCTGGAACATGAAACAGCAACGGGAAAAATCAGAAACCCGCACGATCACTTCGCTCGAGGGTAGATCAACCTGTAGGAACTGACGGTACGCAAATAGGACTCCTGGTTAGAGAATTACAAGTGAAACGGGGGATTTTCCAACACTTAGGCTCGAAAATGGCCCGCCAGGGCCCGGAAGTGGAAACGATCGCGGGAGAAATCAAAAACCGGCACGAGCACTTCGGTTGAGGGCAGAGTAACCTATAGGAACTGACGGTTCGTAAAGAGGACTCCTGGATAGAGAAATAAGAGCAAAACATGGGGTTTTCCCATACTTAGTCTCGACAATGGCCCGCCGGGGGTCCGAAACGGGAAACGACCGCGGGAAAAATCAGAAACTACCACGAACACTTCGCTCAAGTGTAGAGTAACATGTAGGTACTGACGGTTCAAAAATAGGACCCCCGGTCAGAGAATTACGACAAAAAATGAGATTTTCCAAGACTTAGGCTTGAAAACGGGCCGCCGGGGGTCCGGAACGAGAAACGGCCATGGGAGAAATCGGAAACCGACACGAGCACTTCGCTCGGGGGTAGAGTAACTAAGAGGAACTGACGGTTCGCAAATAGGACTCCTGGTTAGAGAATTATGAGCGAAACATGGGATTTTCCAACACTTAGGCTCGAAAACAGACCGCCGGGGGCCCGGAAGTGGAAACGGCTGCAGGAAAAATTGGAAACCAGCACGAGCACTTCGTTCGAGGGTAGATTAACCTGTAGGAACTGACGGAACGCAAATAAGTCTCCCGGTTAGAGAATTACGAGCGAAACTTGGGATTTTCCAACACATAGGCTCGAAAACGGCCCGCCGGGGGCCCGGAAGTTGAAACGGCCGTGGGAAATATTAGAAACCAGGATGAGCACTTCGCTCGAACGGTAGAGTAACCTGTAGGAAACTGACGGCTCGTAAATAGACTCCTGGTTAGAGAATTAAGTGCAAAACATGGGATTTTCCCATACTTAGCTCGACAACGGTCCGCCGGGGGTCCGGAACGGGAAATGCCCGTGGGAAAATCAAAAACTGCCACAAACACTTCGCTCGAGTGTAGAGCAAACTTGTGGGTACTCACGATTCAAAAATAGGACTCCCGGTCAAAGAATTACGACGAAAAATGGGATTTCCAAGACTTAGGCTCGAAAACGGGCCGCCGGGGGTCCGGAACGAGAAACGGCCATGGGAGAAATCGAAAACCGACACGGGCACTTCAGTAAGGGGTATAGTAACTAAGAGGAACTGACAGCTCGCAAATAGGACTCCCTGCTAGAGAATTACGAGCAAAACATGGGATTTTGCAACACTTAGGCTCGAAAACGGCCCGCCGGGGGTCGGGAACGGGAAACGGCCACGGGAAAAATTGGAGACCGGCACGAGCACATCGTTTGAGGGTAGAGTAACCTATAGGAAATGACGGTTCACAAATTGGACTCACGGTTAGAGAATTACGAGCGAAACATGGGATTTTCCCACGCTTAGGCTCGAAAACGGCCCGCCGGGGTCCGGAACAGGAAACGGCAGCGGGAAAAATCAGAAACCAGCGCGAGAACTTCACTCGAGGGTAGAGTAACTTGTAGGAACTGACGGTTCAAAATTAGGAATCTCGGTCAGAGAATTACGAGCGAAAATGGGATTTTCAAAGACTAAGGCTAAAAAACGAGCCGCCGGGGGTCCGGAACGGGAAACGGTCAAGGGAAAAATCAAAAACTCACACGAGCACTTCGCTCGGGGATAGAGTCACTAAGAGGAACTGACGGTTCGCAAATAAGACTCCCGGTTAGAGAATTAAGAGAGAAACATGGGATTTTCCCACACTTTGGCTCGACAACGGCCCGCCGGGGGTTCGACACGGGAAACGGCCGTGGGAAAAATCAGAAACCGGCAAGAGCACTTCGCTAGAGGGTAAAGTAACTAAGAGGAACTGACGGTTCGCATATAGGACTCCCGGTTAGAGAATTACAAGCGAAACACGGGATTTTCCAACACTTTGGCTCGAAAACGGGCTGCCAGAGGTCTGGAATGGGAAACGGTCCAAGAATAACTAGGACACCAGCACGAGCACTTAGTTCGAGGGTAGATTAACCTGTAGGAACTGACGGTTCGGAAATAGGACTCACGGTTTGAGAATTATAGCGAAACATGGGATTTTCCAATACTTCGGCTCGAAAACGGCCTGCGGGGGTCCGGAATCGGAAACGGCCGTGGAAAAATTGGAAACCGGCACGAGCAAGTCGCTCGAGGGTAGAGTAAGCTGCAGGAACTTGACGGTTCGCAGATAGGACTCTCGGTTAGAGAATTACGACCGAAATATAGGATTTTCCATCACTGAGGCTCGAAAATGGCCCACTGGTGGCCTGGAACATGAAACGACAACGGGAAAAATCGAAAACCCGCACGATCACTTCGCTCGAGGGTAGATCAACCTGTAGGAACTGACGGTACGCAAATAGGACTCCTGGTTAGAGAATTACAAGCGAAACATGGGATTTTCCAACACTTAGGCTCGAAAATGGCCCGCCGGGGCCCGGAAGTGGAAACGATCGCGGGAGAAATCAAAAACCGGCATGAGCACTTCGGTTGAGGGCAGAGTAACCTGTAGGAACTGACGGTTCATCAAGAGGACTCCTGGATAGAGAAATAAGAGCAAAACATGGGGTTTTCCGATACTTAGTCTCGACAACGGCCCGCCGGGGGTCCGGAACGGGAAACGGCCGCGGGAAAAATCAGAAACTACCACGAACACTTCGCTCAAGTGTAGAGTAACTTGTAGGAATTGACGGTTCAAAAATAGGACCCCCGGTCAGAGAATTACGACGAAAAATGAGATTTTCCAAGACTTAGGCTTGAAAACGGGCCGCTGGGGGTCCGGAACGAGAAACGGCCATGGGAGAAATCGGAAACTGACACGAGCACTTCGCTCGGGGGTAGAGTAACTAAGAGGAACTGACGGTTCGCAAATAGGACTCCTGGTTAGAGAATTATGAGCAAAACATGGGATTTTCCAACACTTAGGCTCGAAAACAGACCGCCGGGGGCCCGAAAGTGGAAACTGCTGCGGGAAAAATCGGAAACCGGCACGAGCACTTCGTTCGAGGGTAGATTAACCTGTAGGAACTGACGGAACGCAAAATAGTCTCCCGGTTAGAGAATTACGAGCGAAACTTGGGATTTTCCAACACATAGGCTCGAAAACGGCCCGCCGGGGGCCCGGAATTTGAAACGGCCGTGGGAAATATTGGAAACCAGGATGAGCAGTTCGCTTGACGGTAGAGTAACCCGTAGGAACTGACGGCTCGTAAATAGGACTCCTGGTTAGAGAATTAAGTGCAAAACATGGGATTTTCCCATACTTAGGCTCGACAACGGTCCGCCGGGGGTCCGGAACGGGAAATGCCCATGGGAAAATCAAAAACTGCCACAAACACTTCGCTCGAGTGTAGAGCAACTTGTGGTAACTCACGATTCAAAAATAGGACTCCCGGTCAAAGAATTACGACGAAAAATGGGATTTTCCAAGACTTAGGCTCGAAAACGGGCCGCCGAGGGTCCGGAATGAGAAACGGACATGGGAGAAATCTAAAACCGACACGGGCACTTCAGTAAGGGGTATAGTAACTAAGAGGAACTGACAGCTCGCAAATAGGACTCCCGGTTAGAGAATTACGAGCGAAACATGGGATTTTGCAACACTTAGGCTCGAAAACGGCCCGCCGGGGGTCGGGAACGGGAAACGGCCACGGGAAAAATTGGAGACCGGCACGAGCACATCGCTTGAGGGTAGAGTAACCTATAGGAAATGACGGTTCACAAATTGGACTCTCGGTTAGAGAATTACGAGCGAAACATGGGATTTTCCCACGCTTAGGCTCGAAAACGGCCCGCCGGGGTCCGGAACAGGAAACGGCAGCGGGAAAAATCAGAAACCAGCATGAGAACTTCGCTCGAGGGTAGAGTAACTTGTAGGAACTGACGGTTCAAAATTAGGAATCTCGGTCAGAGAATTACGAGCGAAAAATGGGATTTTCAAAGACTAAGGCTAAAAAACGGGCCGCCGGGGGTCCGGAACGGGAAACGGTCAAGGGAAAAATCAAAAACTCACACGAGCACTTCGCTCGGGGATAGAGTCACTAAGAGGAACTGACGGTTCACAAATAGGACTCTCGGTTAGAGAATTACGAGCGAAACACGGGATTTTCCAACACTTAGGATCGAAAACGGCCCGCGGGGGGTCTGGATCGGGAAACGGCCACGTGAAAAATCAAAAACTGGCACGAGCACTTCGCTCAAGGGTAGATGAACCTGTAGGAATTGACGGTTCGCAAATAGGACTCCCGGTTAGAGAATTAAGAGAGAAACATGGGATTTTCCCACACTTTGGCTCGACAACGGCCCGCCGAGGGTCCGAAACGGAAAACGGCCGTGGGAAAAATGAGAAACCAGCAAGAGCACTTCGCTCGAGGGTAAAGTGACTAAGAGGAACTGACGGTTCGCATATAGGACTCCCGGTTAGCGAATTACGAGCGAAACACGGGATTTTCCAACACTTAGGCTCGAAAACGGCCTGCCAGAGGTCTGGAATGGGAAACGGTCCAAGAATAACTAGGAAACCAGCACGAGCACTTAGTTCGAGGGTAGATTAACCTGTAGGAACTGACGGTTCGGAAATAGGACTCACGGTTTGAGAATTATAGCGAAATATGGGATTTTCCAATACTTAGGCTCGAAAACGGCCTGCGGGGGTCCGGAAACGGAAACGGCCGTGGAAAAAATGGAAACCGGCACGAGCACGTCGTTCGAGGGTAGAGTAACCTGTAGGAACTCGACGGTTCGTAGATAGGACTCTCGGTTAGAGAATTACGACCGAAATATAGGATTTTCCATCACTGAGGCTAAAAAACGGCCCACTGGTGGCCTGGAACATGAAACGGAAACGGGAAAAATTGAAAACCTGCACGATCACTTCGCTCGAGGGTAGATCAACCTGTAGGAACTGACGGTACACAAATAGGACTCCTGGTTAGAGAATTACAAGCGAAACATGGGATTTTCCATCACTTAGGCTCGAAAATGGCCCGCCGGGGCCCGGAAGTGGAAACGAACGCGGGAGGAATCAAAAACTGGTACGAGCACTTCGGTTGAGGGCAGAGTAACCTGTAGGAACTGACGGTTCGTAAAGAGGACTCCTGGATAGAGAAATAAGAGCAAAACATGGGGTTTTCCCATACTTAGTCTCGACAACGGCCCGCCGGGGGTTCGGAACGGGAAACGGCCGCGGGAAAAATCCGAAACTACCACGAACACTTCGCTCAAGTGTAGAGTAACTTGTAGGAACTGACGGTTCAAAAATAGGACCCCCGGTCAGAGAATTACGACGAAAATTGAGATTTTCCAAGACTTAGGCTTGAAAACGGGCCGCCGGGGGTCCGGAACGAGAAACGGCCATGGTAGAAATCGGAAACCGACACGAGCACTTCGCTCGGGGGTAGAGTAACTAAGAGGAACTGACGGTTCGCAAATAGAACTCCTGATTAGAGAATTATGAGCGAAACATGGGATTTTCCAACACTTAGGCTCAAAAACAGACCATCGGGGGCCCGGAAGTGGAAACGACTGCGGGAAAAATCGGAAACCGGTACGAACACTTCGTTCGAGGGTAGATTAACCTGTAGGAACTGACGGCACGCAAATAAGTCTCCCGGTTAGAGAATTGCAAGCGAAACTTGGGATTTTCCAACACATAGGCTCGAAAACGGCCCGCCGGGGGCCCGGAAATTGAAATGGCCGTGGGAATCATTGGATACCAGGATGAGCACTTCGCTTGACGGTAGAGTAACCTGTAGGAACTGACGGCTCGTAAATAGGACTCCTGGTTAGAGAATTAAGTGCAAAACATGGGATTTTCCCATACTTAGGCTCGACAACGGTCCGCTGGGGTTCCGGAACGGGAAATGCCCGTGGGAAAAATCAAAAACTGCCACAAACACTTCGCTCGAGTGTAGAGCAACTTGTGGGTACTCACGATTCAAAAATAGGACTCCCGGTCAAAGAATTACGACGAAAAATGGGATTTTCCAAGACTTAGGCTCGAAAACGGGCCGCCGGGGGTCCGGAACGAGAAACGGCCATGGGAGAAATCGAAAACCGACACGGGCACTTCAGTAAGGGGTATAGTAACTAAGAGGAACTGACAGCTCGCAAATAGGACTCCCTGCTAGAGAATTACGAGCGAAACATGGGATTTTGCAACACTTAGGCTCGAAAACGGCCCGCCGAGGGTCGGGAACGGGAAACGGCCACGGGAAAAATTGGAGACCGGCACGAGCACATCGCTTGAGGGTAGAGTAACCTATAGGAAATGACGGTTCACAAATTGGACTCACGGTTAGAGAATTACGAGCGAAACATGGGATTTTCCCACGCTTAGGCTCGAAAACGGCCCGCCGGGGTCCGGAACAGGAAACGGCAGCGGGAAAAATCAGAAGCCAGCGCGAGAACTTTACTCGAGGGTAGAGTAACTTGTAGGAACTGACGGTTCAAAATTAGGAATCTCGGTCAGAGAATTACGAGCGAAAAATGGGATTTTCAAAGACTAAGGCTAAAAAACGAGCCGCCGGGGGTCCGGAACGGGAAACGGTCAAGGGTAAAATCAAAAACTGACACGAGCACTTCGCTCGGGGATAGAGTAACTAGGAGGAAATGACTGTTTGCAAATAGGACTCTCGGTTAGAGAATTACGAGTGAAACACGGGATTTTCCAACACTTAGGCTCGAAAACGGCCCGCTGGAGTTCCAGATCGGGAAACGGCCACGGGAAAAATCAAAAACTAGCACGAGCACTTCGCTCAAGGGTAGATGAACCTGTAGGAATTGACGGTTCGCAAATAGGACTCCCGGTTAGAGAATTAAGAGAGAAACATGGGATTTTCCCACACTTAGGCTCGACAACGGCCCGCTGGGGGTCCGAAACGGGAAACGGCCGCGGGAAAAATCAGAAACCGGCAAGGGCACTTCGCTCGAGGGTAAAGTAACTAAGAGGAACTGACGGTTCGCATATAGGACTCCCGGTTAGAGAATTACGAGCGAAACACGGGATTTTCCAACACTTAGGCTCGAAAACGGCCTGCCAGGGGTCCGGAACAGGAAACCGTCCAAGAATAACTAGGAAACCAGCACGAGCACTTAGTTCGAGGGTAGATTAACCTGTAGGAACTGACGGTTCGGAAATAGTACTCACGGTTTGAGAATTACGAGCGAAACATGGAATTTTCCAATACTTAGGCTCGAAAACGGCCTACGGGGATCCGGAATCGGAAATGGCCGTGGAAAAAATGGAAACCGGCACGAGCACGTCGCTCGAGGGTAGAGTAACCTGTAGGAACTCGACGGTTCGCAGTTAGGACTCTCGGTTAGAGAATTACGACCGAAATATAGGATTTTCCATCACTAAGGCTCGAAAACGGCCTGCCGGTGGCCTGGAACATGAAACAGCAACGGGAAAAATCGAAAACCCGAACAATCACTTCGGTCGAGGGTAGATCAACCTGTAGGAACTAACGGTACGCAAATAGGACTCCTGGTTAGAGAATTACAGGCGAAACATGGGATTTTCCAACACTTAGGCTCGAAAATGGCCCGCCGGGGCCCGGAAGTGGAAACGATCGCGGGAGAAATCAAAAATCAGCACGATCACTTCGGTTGAGGGTAGAGTAGCCTGTAGGAACTGACGGTTCGTAAAGAGGACTCTTGGATAGAGAATTAAAAGCAAAACATCGCATTTTCCCATACTTAGTCTCGACAACGGCCCGCCGGGGGTCCGGAACAGAAAACGGCCGCGGAAAAAATCAGAAACTACCACGAACACTTCGCTCCGGTGTAGATAACTTGTAGGAACTGACGGTTCAAAAATAGGACCCCCAGTCAGAGAATTACGACGAAAAATGAGATTTTCCAAGACTTAGGCTTGAAAACGGGCCGCCGGGGGTCCGGAATGAGAAACAGCCATGGGAGAAATCGGAAACCGACACGAGCACTTCGCTCGGGGGTAGAGGAACTAAGAGGAACTGACGGTTCGCAAATAGGACTCCTGGTTAGAGAATTATGAGCGAAACATGGGATTTTCCAACACTTAGGCTCGAAAACAGACCGCCGGGGGCCCGAAAGTGGAAACCGCTGCGGGAAAAATCAGAAACCGGCACGAGCACTTCTTTCGAGGGTAGATAAACCTGTAGGAATTGACGGCACGCAAATAAGTCTCCCGGTTAGAGAATTGCAAGCGAAACTTGGGATTTTCCAACACATAGGCTCGAAAACGGCCCGCCGGGGGCCCGGAAATTGAAACGGCTGTGGGAATAATTGGATACCAGGATGAGCACTTCGCTTGATGGTAGAGTAACCTGTAGGAACTGACGGCTCGTAAATAGGACTCCTGGTTAGAGAATTAAGTGCAAAACATGGGATTTTCCTATACTTAGGCTCGACAACGGCCCGCCGGGGGTCTGGAACGGGAAATGCCCGTGGGAAAAATCAAAAACTGCCACAAACACTTCGCTCGAGTGTAGAGTAACTTGTGGGAACTGACGATTCAAAAATAGGACTCCCGGTCAAAGAATTACGATGAAAAATGGGATTTTCCAAGACTTAGGCTCGAAAAGGGGCCGCTGGGGGTCCGGAACGAGAAACGGCCATGGGAGAAATTGAAAACCGACACAGGCACTTCACTAAAGGGTATAGTAACTAAGAGGAACTGACAGCTCGCAAATAGGACTCCCGGTTAGAGAATTACGAGCGAAACATGGGATTTTGCAACACTTAGGCTCGAAAACGGCCCGCCGGGGGTCGGGAACGGGAAATGGCCACGGGAAAAATTGGAGACCAGCACGAGCACATCTCTTGAGGGTAGAGTAACCTGTAGGAAATGACGGTTCACAAATTGGACTCTCGGTTAGATAATTACGAGCGAAACATGGGATTTTCCCACACAAAGGCTCGAAAACGGACCGCCGGGGTCCAGAACAGGAAACGGCAGCAGGAAAAATCAAAAACTAGCACGAGAACTTCGCTCGAGGGTAGAGTAACTTGTAGGAACTGACGGTTCAAACATAGGAATCCCGGTCAGAGAATTACGAGCGAAAAATGGGATTTTCAAAGACTAAGGCTAAAAAACGGGCCACCGGGGGTCCGGAATGGGAAACGGCCAAGGGAAAAATAAAAAACTGACACGAGCACTTCGCTCGGGGATAGAGTAACTAAGTGGAACTGACGGTTCGCAAATAGGACTCTCGGTTAGAGATTTACGAGCGAAACACGGGATTTTCCAACACTTAGGCTCGAAAACGGCCCGCTGGAGGTCCGGATCTAGAAACGGCCACGGGAAAAATCAGAAACTGGCACGAACACTTCGCTCAAGGGTAGATGAACCTGTAGGAATTGACGGTTCGCAAATAGGACTCCCGGTTAGAGAATTAAGAGAGAAACATGGGATTTTCCCACACTTAGGCTCGACAACGGCCCACCGGGGGTCCGGAACGGGAAACGGCCGTGGGAAAAATCAGAAACTGGCAAGAGCACTTCGCTCGAGGGTAAAGTAACTAAGAGGAACTGACGGTTCGCATATAGGAGTCTCGGTTAGTGAATTACGAGCGAAACACGGGATTTTCCAACACTTAGGCTCGAAAACAGCCTGCCAGGGGTCTGGAACAGGAAACGGTACAAGAATACCTAGGAAACCAGCACGAGCACTTAGGTCGAGGGTAGATTAACCTATAGGAACTGACGGTTCGGAAATAGGACTCACGGTTTGAGAATTACGAGCGAAACAAGGGATTTTCCAATACTTAGGCTCGAAAACGGCCTGCGGGGGTCCGGAATCGGAAACGGCCGTGGAAAAAATGGAAACCGGCACGAGCACGTCGCTCGAGTGTAGAGTAACCTGTAGGAACTCGACGGTTGGCAGATAGTGTTAGGATTTTGTTTATTGCAATTTGACGGATGCATTAGCATTTTATTAATCTCATGAATTCTCACACATGCATTGATTTAAAAATTCTTGAAATCTTGATTTACACATGCATTGTTTTAAATCTTGTAAATCATATGTTTCATGCATGTTTTGGTTTTCATCTTGGATGCAATTTAATTTGAAAAAGAGTTTTATAAATCAAGCAAGCCTATGGTTTTAAAACTTTCTAATCATTTTTGGCTTTTTATATTTCATGTTTTTAAACCTCTTAGAATGATTTAAAATCATGTTTCCATGCTTGATTTAATGGCCCAAAAGAATCCCCTCAAAAATCACTTCGATATATGAGAAAAATGGGAATTCTGGTCCCAGGGTCGACCTGCAGTGTACCAGGTAGACCTGCCCATGGACCAGGTCGACCTGGCACACTGCAGGTCGACCGGGCAGAGGGCCGTTGGCTCTCCAACAGTCATATTTGTGACCGTTTGTATTCGGTCGACCGGGGATGGCTGGGGGTCGACCGAAGACACGCCTATAGTCACTTTTTGACTATAAATATGAGTTCATTCCCATTGAAAAGTGGTTGAAGATTTTAGAACTCTTAAGCCTTCTTGGAGGTGTTTGGAGACAAGGAAAAGAGGATGAACTAAGAGAGATTAAGGGGTCTTTAGTAAAGCTAAAGCTTGGATCATTAAGTTAAATCATCAAGTAAGCTTTACTTTTATTAATCATATGTTTTATGCTTTGAGTAAATTATTGGTAAATGATTTGTAGCATATAAACTATGATGTGTTAAATCCATTACCTTCATTCAATCTTTGTTTTAGATTGTGATGGATTTCTCACTTTGATTCAAACCAAGTTTTGTGTTAAAACTTTATAAATCATGTTTTGTTAAAACCTTTGATTTGTTATATAAACATGTTTCATTAACTTGTTTGAATCATCTTTGTTGTTTTCATTCATTTGAATCGTAAGTTAAACCTTTGTTTTTTGAAAACAACATAGCATAGCACATGCATCACTTGATTAGGCTTAAACATTTACATTCAACTTGTGATCTTTTGATTTTCATATCATTAACAAGTTTGTAGTTGTTCAAGTGATTTGCATATAACTTCAATCAAATCTTTTTTATGTGCATTAAACTTTTGAATTGCTTTAAGCATATATTTTGATTAAGCTTTAATTTTAATCTTGATTGAAGTTTTCACACACACACCTCATAAGCATTCATCTTTGTAATTCTTAGTGTGTTTGTGTGAGTTGTTTTACAATTTCATATTTGCCTATTTAGAGGCAATTTTTATTGAGCTTGATTGTAATCTCTTAGAGTGTTTTGTGAAGACACTTTCTTTGAGAGAAATCTTATATGTATTAAGGTTATTGCTTAGCCTAAGAAAAGCATTGTGTAAAGGTTATTGCTTAGCCTATAAAAGCACATGTAAGGTTATTGCTTAGCCTAGAAAAGCATAGTTTGTAGAGGTTATTGCTTAGCCTTTTGAAAAGCATAATAGTGGAAATCCGGTGGGGTGTGAGGAACACATGCCGGTAGTGGATGTAGGCATTCAGGCCGAACCACTATAAATCTTGTGTTGGTTGATTGTATTTTGTTTAGCTTCCGCATTTTATGTATGTTAATCATCACATGTGACTAGTTAATTATAAAGAAATTAAAATTGGTCATAATTAGTCATTAAGTGTAGCTCACCCTATTCACCCCCCTCTAGGGTTAGGATCCCAAGGACTCTCAGATAGGACTCTCGGTTAGAGAATTACGACCGAAATATAGGATTTTCCATCACTAAGGCTCGAAAACGGCCCGCCGGTGGCCTGGAACATGAAACGGCAACGGGAAAAATCCAAAACCGGCACGATCACTTCGCTCGAGGGTAGATCAACCTGTAGGAACTGACGGAACACATATAGGACTCCTGGTTAGAGAATTACAGGCGAAACATGGTATTTTCCAACACTTAGGCTCGAAAATGGCCCGCCGGGGCCCGGAAGTGAAAACGATCGCGGGAAAAACCAAAAATCGGCACGAGCATTTCGGTTGAGGGTAGAGTAACCTGTAGGAACTGACGGTTCGTAAAGAGGACTCCTGGATAGAGAATTTAGAACAAAACATGGGATTTTCCCACACTTAGGCTCGACAACGGCCCGCCGGGGGTCCGGAACGGGAAACGGCAGTGGGAAAAATCAAAAACCGGTAAGAGCACTTCGCTAGAGGGTAAAGTAACTAAGAGGAACTGACGGTTCGCATATAGGAGTCCCGGTTAGAGAATTACGAGCGAAACACGGGATTTTCCAACACTTCGGCTCGAAAACGGCCTGCCAGGGATCTGGAATGGGAAACGGTCCAAGAATACCTAGGAAACCAGCACGAGCACTTAGTTCGAGGGTGGGTTAACCTGTAGGAAAAGATGGTTCAAAAATAGTACTCACGGTTTGAGAATTACGAGCGAAACATGGGATTTTCCAATACTTAAGCTCGAAAACAGCCTGCGGGGGTCCGGAATCGGAAACGGCCGTGGAAAAAATGGAAACCAGCGCGAGAACGTCGCTCGAGAGTAGAGTAACCTGTAGGTGAAAGTCCGGGGATCCTACCCTAGAGGGGGGGGGGGTGAATAGGGTGAGCTACTAATAGTGACTAACTATGACCAATTTTAATTTTCTATAAACTAACTAGTCACTAGAGATGATAACAAGCACAATGCGGAAGCTAAATACATACAATCATCACAAGAGCATGCACCACTACACAAAGATTTATAGTGGTTCGGCCTCAATGCCTATGTCCACTACCGGCTTGTGTATCCAACACCCCACCGGATTTCCACTATTATGCTTTTCAAAAAGGCTAAGCAATAACCTCTACAATATGCTTTCCAAGGATAAGCAATAACCTCTACAATGATGTTTTTCTAGGCTAAACAACAACCTATCAATATGCTTTTAATGGCTAAGCAATAACCTTACAAAGAAATGATTTCTCAAAGAAAGTGTCTTCCAAAGAACACTCTAAGAGATTACAATTAAAGCACAATTACAATGCCTCTTTAATAGGCTAATTTGAAAGTGAAAACTAAACTCACACAACACACTAATGAGTGCAAAGATGTATGCTAATGAGGTGTGTGTGTGACAACTTCAATCAAGTTTAAAAAGTAAAGTCCAATGAATATATGCTCAAAGCAATTCAAAGATTAAAGCACATAGAAAGAATTGATTGAAGTTTAAATGCAAATCACATGAACAAATACTAACTTGTTGATGATTTAAAAAATAAAGGCTCACAAGTTGTATGAAATTAATTTGGCTTAAACATGTGATGCATTTGTAGTGTTGTTTTCAAAAACAAGATTTAACAAAGGTTTTGAAAAGATTGAAAACAACAATGATGATTCAAACAAGTTAAATTAACATGTTATAAAGAAATCAAAGTTTTAACATAACCTGTTTAACAAAGTTTAAAACTAAAACTAAGTTTGAATCAAAGAAAAGAATTCATTACAACTTAATATCAAAGATTGAATGGAAGTAATGAATTCATTTCATCATAGTTATCATGCTAAAACATTTACCAAAGATTTAAAACCAAGCATGAAACATATGATTAAATTAAGCAAAGCTTACTTGGAGATTTAACTTCATGATCCAAGCTTTAGCTTCCTTAATGACCTTCTTAATCCCCTTGGTTCATCCCCTTTATCTTCTCTTCAAACACCTCCAAGAAGGCTCCAAGTTTCCTCAAAAGTTCCAACCATTTTCAAAGGGAATGAAGCCTTTTTATACACAGGAAAACAGAGTTTCTGCGTTGTCCCCGGTCGACCCCATGACAGGCCCGGTCGACCCCATCCAAACGGTCAGAAAAATGACCGTTGGAGAGCCAAACGGCTCTCTGCCCAGTCGACCCGCAGTGTACGCGGTCGACCGGGATGTGTACCCGGTCGACCGGGTACACTGGGCCCTGGGCCACTTTTCCCATTTTGCAATTTTCAAAGATTTTTGATGTGGGACTTGTTGGGGCCATTAAATCAAGCTTGAAACATGATTTAAATCAATCTAAGTATTTTTTTAAAATCATGAATCATAAAAAGCCACAAATCATTTGAAACTTTAAAACTTAGGCTAAGCTTGAATTTTGAAATTCCTTTTACAAAATCAATTGCATCCAAAATTAAAACCAATTCATGCATAAAACATGAGTTTTACCATATTTTAAAAACAATGCATGGATAAAATAAGATTTCAATGTTTTCTAAAATAATGCAAGTGTGAGAAATCAAATGATGATTAAAATGATATGCATCCATCAAATTGCAATACACAAAATTCCTAACCAATCTCCCCCTTTGCAATTTGATGCCAAACCTTAACTTAACACTAAACCTCACACTAAGTCTTCAGCTCCTTGGCTTGACACGGCTTGAAATCTTCGGATGCTCCTTCACTTAGCTTGGGCTTTAGCTCTTTTGATCTTCATTCTTCTTGTCCTTAGCTTCAAGCTTTCTTTCTTTTATCTTCTCTCCCCCTTAGACCAAGCACTCTCTCTCCTTGGTCTTTCTCTCCCTTTGCCATTGAATGCTCTCTCCCCCTTTGATCTTTCTCCCTTTTTGGGTAGCTAGAGCATTTTCTCCCCCTTAATCCTTTCTCCCCCTTTGCCATTAAATTGCAAAGGTAGCAATTGAAGAAAGGTACCTGCACACATGAAACAAGGAAAATACCTTTAGTAGCACCTGTTAACAAATGAAATCGAAATGAAATACTTAACAGGCTTATTATGCATGTGAGTAATTTATAAGGGAATAGCAATGGTGAATTTGATCATCTCTAATGCTTCCTTAGAAGGTTTACTCCCCCTCAATCCATAATCTTCTTTTGTCATACTTTTGACAAGAATATAACTATTAGATGCAAGAAGAAGATGGTTTAACCAATTGAGGGATAACAAGAAGATATGAGATGAATAATTTGAATATGTAAATTCATTGATTTTCCATAAACGACTAGTACATATTTCAATAATTACTTGACCAAACCAAAAATCAAAATAATGGTCAGTAATCAATTCAAGCTATCAGTCAGTTGATAAACAAATATTTAAAAGAGTTAAAAAGTCTATCACTACCCTCCCCACAAAAAGTGAAAAACTTTCCTAAGATCTAAGATGAATCTGTAGGAGACGGGGGCACTGCATCATCGTGACGCCTGCAGCTGCTGGAGATGTTCGAGAGGTACTTCAAAGTCTTCTTCATCATTCCTGATACCTCTTGCCTAAATTCCTGATAGTCTGTACGTATGGTAGAAACAATATGCTCTAAAGAGGTCATACGGTCCTCCAGACTGCGCTGCTGAGGGGGCTCTGGATGAGGAGGCTGACCTGCTACTGGATCTACAGGCTCTATCTCCGCAGCCTCTAACTCTGCATCTCCTTCAGCAACTGGATTCCTTTACTGAGGTGGTGGAAGCTTCATCAAGAGAATGTTTGATTTGTTGAAAACAGTGGATGTCACTGGTCTCTCAGAAGCTGGAGGAACCACTCCATATGATCTAGCAAGCTGGGTAATGAGAAATCCAAATGGAGCTGCACATGGCTGCGATCCAGTAATAACTCGGAGAATATGGTGCATAATAACTGAAGGTAAGCATACCCGATCTCCAGATATAACTTTGAACAACAGATTCGCCATGTAAGGAGTTACTTCAGTCCTATTTCCTTTCCTTGGATAGATGGAATGAGTGAAAATGATATGAATGATCCGAAGGGAAGGAGCCATGAGAGAAGCTTGAAGACAATTTTTGGCTGTCCAAACTTCAGCTCTTCCACAAAGAGCATGAGTCACTCCATCTTTTTCATCAAGAGGTAAAACTTCAGAAATTATCTTTGGTCCATTTGACCTAGGAACCCCCAAGATGGATGCAATCTTCTCTGTAGTAACCACCTCTTCCCCATGCTTGAATCTGACAGTGAATGAATTATTGGTGGAGGCACAGATAGACTCATATAGGTCATGAACCAAGGATGGAAAGGCATTTCCACTCCAATTTAGAATACCAGCCCAGCCAATATCTTCCATGATAGCAGGGACACCATAATCCACTAGATCTTCTACTACACATTTCTTCTCCACAATGATCCCTTGTTTCGGAAGGATTTGACAACAGAAGATGGAGAAGGGATGGGTTGAATCTGACTTCACGAGGAGGGGATGCTTCAGGAGAGGATGGAGGAGATCTATGAGAAGATGAAGCTTGGCCTGTTTTTGACTTCTTGATAGGCTGCCTGAAGGTTTGTTTTGTGCGAGCCATAGCACTCAACAGTTGATGTTTAGAAGAGATGGACAGCACTTGAAAATAGCTTGGGATGATTCTTAGAATGAAAGACTCGGGTGCACAACGTTCCCACTCGAATTCAGCAAAAACAGATACTAAAATGGATTAATCAGTGGTTCTGGCATTCTGTCAAACACTTGTGGTGCATGTTCCGTGACAGAATACTTCCACAAACTATGGCTGCCTGAAACTGTGTACAAATGACTACAATTGATCCTAAAAGCATGCAGACAACCCATTGATCAGATCCCCACAATGACCATAAACCGAGATCTGGGAAGCAAACTCGGCACACAGACACAGTCGGTTGAAGAAGATTATTTCCATAGTCTTGGACGGCCAGAGCAGATGGAATCTCATGAATTTTTGAATGAGATGGAAGTAGCACACACTAAGAACCAATGCGTCTTCATGCTGACAGATAGACGGAATTCAGAGGAGAAGGGGAGCACAGCTGCCGTGCGACACAGTGCTGAACAAGCCTCGGTTTGGAAGAAGACAATCCAATGAGAAATCCTTGGGAGAATGATGATCTTGCCAAGGAAGAATGAAAGAGACGGATTGGAAACGAGGAGCATTCAGATTTGAGAAGCTCCAGGGGGTCGACCTGCTCAACAGAGGTTTCTGTCTTGAAACAGAAATAGTGCCCAGTGCAACTTTTTAAGTTGCTGTGTACGTGTGTTCGGTCGACCGGCCAATCCAGGATGTCGACCGAGTAAACAGGGAAAACGGGGTATCTGTTCAGATTTAAGGAAGAATTTGCCAACTCAAGAAAAACTCTCTGAACAAATGATTCCCTTAATCTAACTATCCTACAAGCTCAATCAATTTAGGAAAAGAGATTTTACAAAATTAATTCTAAATAAGTCCATTTAAATGATTGAAAACTTGTGAGTCCAAGACACTTCATTTTTCAATAGTATTTGATTTGACAAATGCGGAATAACTATGTATCCATTCAAATAAAAGCAAGTTTGAAAAACAAATCAATTGATTGAGAAGATGTATCTTTAAGCAATTCTTTTTCAAATCAGATTGATCATAAACATGCATTTTTATCATAACATACCTTTTAAAATCAAAATGAATTTTCAACACGTAAAACTTAAACAAATGATACTTGAACAAGGAGACAATACTAAGAAAGATAGAAGGAACTAGACTTAAGACCAACAACACATATAACTTATGGGAAAGGGTTGGTCTAATCTAATTATAAGGTCTTAGTATTTGTCTAAGAGTCTAACCTTAGGTATCCATCTAAGGGATTGAGCTTTGGAGTCTATGTATGAGATCCCACCAACTAGAGGAGATAAATATTGATTTCTTTTATTCTTGACATCATATCCTTGAGGTTTGACAATTTCATAATTGGATTGATGATTAGTCTTTGGTGGTTGATGTTTCTTTTTATTTTTCTCATTTCTTTTAGCTTTTCCTCTCTCTTTTTGCCTTTTGAATTTTAATTTTAGTCTTTCAACATTTTTCAAAAGTTCTTTCATTTCCAAGGTTAAAGGAGGTAAAGTGAGAGGTTTCTTTTTGATAGATTTAATTTGATTACTTTTGATTTGTTTAGTCTTTTTAAAATCTATCTTGGGAGACTCTTGTTGGAATGGTTTGACTTGCTTGAACTTTCTAGAGTCTTCCTTTGATTTTGATGCCTTAACCATCATAGAATTAGATTTTCCATTTTTAGTTTCATAGATGGGTTTAGACAAATGATTTTTTCTTAATTTGCACTCAAATTTGAAATGCCCTTCATTACCACAATAATGACATTTTGTTTTGGGCAAAGTAGAGTGAGTGCTAGAGATTGAGGACTCACCTTTCACAAATGTGTTGGTGATTTTAGGGCCATGAGAAGTATACTTATCAAATCCAATACCCGTCCTATCTCTTTGTGATTTACCCAATCTAAATAATTTTTGAAATTTCTCTTCGCCTTGGGTAAATTTGCACTCATACTTTTGTTTGTGAGTTTCAAGTTGAGTGACTTGATTTTTAAGAATTGAATTTTCATTTTTCACTTTTGTAAGTTCAATTCCAATTCCATTAAACTTGTTTACTTTTTCATAAGCAAGTTTTAATTCAAGTTTGAGTTCATTTACATTAGATCCAAGTTGTAAAGTTTTTATATTACTTTGAGCATTGAATAAATTCTCTTTGGTGGTTATTAACTTGGATTCAAGGTTGACAATGTCTTCAACTTGATTTTTTATATGATCACTTAGAGTTGAATTTTCTTTGGTAAGTCCTTCACAACTTATCTTAGATACATTTAATTCATCTTGAAGATTTAACAAATTATCTTTAGAAATTCTCAATTTGGATTCTAAATGGATAATGTTCTCATCTTGTCTTTTTAATGTATCTTTTAGATTTATATTTTCTTTATTTAGCTCATTGTGACTTAATTTTATTTCTTTTAGTTCATCTTGAGCATTTGATAGGTTGTGCAAAGTGATCATGAACTTAGAGTCTAGGCATTGAATTAATTCTTCTTTCTCTCTAAGTTCATCTTTTGAAGTGTCAATTTCCTTGTTTAATCTTTTAGATTCTTCTTTCAAACTTTTGTTGTTCTTATCAAGCTTTAGGAACAATGTATATAGTTCATTATAAGCATGCTGAAGGTCATCTTCATATTCATTTTCTTCTTCTTTTAATTCATCTTGGGATTCATTAATTCCAAAGTTTGTATCTCCAATAGATGGAAGAGATGGTGATCTAGAAGAATCTACACAATCTAAAATAGTGGAATCCATTCTAATGATTTTCATGGAAGCACAACACTAGGGTTTTGACTCTAGGTTTTTACACCTAATCAAGAGTTCCAAAACGCTTGATCCTAATATAGAGCACGAGGCTCTGATACCAATTGAAAGTCCGGGGATCCTACCCTAGAGGGGGGGGGGGTGAATAGGGTGAGCTACTAATAGTGACTAACTATGACCAATTTTAATTTTCTATAAACTAACTAGTCACTAGAGATGATAACAAGCACAATGCGGAAGCTAAATACATACAATCATCACAAGAGCATGCACCACTACACAAAGATTTATAGTGGTTCGGCCTCAATGCCTACGTCCACTACCGGCTTGTGTATCCAACACCCCACCGGATTTCCACTATTATGCTTTTCAAAAAGGCTAAGCAATAACCTCTACAATATGCTTTCCAAGGATAAGCAATAACCTCTACAATGATGTTTTTCTAGGCTAAACAACAACCTATCAATATGCTTTTAATGGCTAAGCAATAACCTTACAAAGAAATGATTTCTCAAAGAAAGTGTCTTCCAAAGAACACTCTAAGAGATTACAATTAAAGCACAATTACAATGCCTCTTTAATAGGCTAATTTGAAAGTGAAAACTAAACTCACACAACACACTAATGAGTGCAAAGATGTATGCTAATGAGGTGTGTGTGTGACAACTTCAATCAAGTTTAAAAAGTAAAGTCCAATGAATATATGCTCAAAGCAATTCAAAGATTAAAGCACATAGAAAGAATTGATTGAAGTTTAAATGCAAATCACATGAACAAATACTAACTTGTTGATGATTTAAAAAATAAAGGCTCACAAGTTGTATGAAATTAATTTGGCTTAAACATGTGATGCATTTGTAGTGTTGTTTTCAAAAACAAGATTTAACAAAGGTTTTGAAAAGATTGAAAACAACAATGATGATTCAAACAAGTTAAATTAACATGTTATAAAGAAATCAAAGTTTTAAACATAACATGTTTAACAAAGTTTAAAACTAAACTAAGTTTGAATCAAAGAAAAGAATTCATTACAACTTAATATCAAAGATTGAATGGAAGTAATGAATTCATTTCATCATAGTTATCATGCTAAAAACATTTACCAAAGATTTAAAACCAAGCATGAAACATATGATTAAATTAAGCAAAGCTTACTTGGAGATTTAACTTCATGATCCAAGCTTTAGCTTCCTTAATGACCTTCTTAATCCCCTTGGTTCATCCCCTTTATCTTCTCTTCAAACACCTCCAAGAAGGCTCCAAGTTTCCTCAAAAGTTCCAACCTTTTTCAAAGGGAATGAAGCCTTTTTATACACAGAAAACAGAGTTTCTGCGTGTCCCCGGTCGACCCCATGACAGGCCCGGTCGACCCCATCCAAACGGTCAGAAAAATGACCGTTGGAGAGCCAAACGGCTCTCTGCCCAGTCGACCCGCAGTGTACGCGGTCGACCGGGATGTGTACCCGGTCGACCGGGTACACTGGGCCCTGGGCCACTTTTCCCATTTTGCAATTTTCAAAGATTTTTGATGTGGGACTTGTTAGGGCCATTAAATCAAGCTTGAAACATGATTTAAATCAATCTAAGTATTTTTTTAAAATCATGAATCATAAAAATCCACAAATCATTTGAAACTTTAAAACTTAGGCTAAGCTTGAATTTTGAAATTCCTTTTACAAAATCAATTGCATCCAAAATTAAAACCAATTCATGCATAAAACATGAGTTTTACCATATTTTAAAAACAATGCATGGATAAAATAAGATTTCAATGTTTTCTAAAATAATGCAAGTGTGAGAAATCAAATGATGCTTAAAATGATATGCATCCATCAAATTGCAATACACAAAATTCCTAACAGTAGGAACTCGACGGTTCGCAGATAGGACTCTCGGTTAGAAAATTACGACCGAAATATAGGATTTTCCATCACTGAGGCTCGAAAACGGACCGCCGGTGGCCTGGAACATGAAACGGCAACGGGAAAAATCAAAAACCGGCACGATCACTTCGCTCGAGGGTAGATCAACCTGTAGGAACTGACGGTACGCAAATAGGACTCCTGGTTAGAGAATTACAAACGAAACATGGGATTTTCCAACACTTAGGCTCGAAAATGGCCCGCCAGGGCCCGGAAGTGGAAAAGATCGCGGGAAAAATCAAAAATCGGCACGAGCACTTCGGTTGAGGGTAGAGTAACCTGTAGGAACTGACGGTTCGTAAAGAGGACTCCTGGATAGAGAATTAAGAGCAAAACATGGGATTTTCCCATACTTAGTCTCGACAACGGCCCGCCGGGGGTCCGGAACGGGAAACGGCCGCGGGAAAAATCAGAAACTACCACGAACACTTCGCTCAAGTGTAGAGTAACTTGTAGGAACTGACGGTTCAAAAATAGGACCCCCGGTCAGAGAATTACGACGAAAAATGAGATTTTCTAAGACTTAGGCTTGAAAACGGGCCGCCGGGGGTCCGGAACGAGAAACGGCCATGGGAGAAATCGGAAACCGACATGAGCACTTCGCTCGGGGGTAGAGTAACTAAGAAGAACTGACGGTTCGCAAATAGGACTCCTGGTTAGAGAATTATGAGTGAAACATGGGATTTTCCAACACTTAGGCTCGAAAACAGACCGCCGGGGGCCCGGATGTGGAAGCGGCTGCGGGAAAAATCGAAAACCAGCACGAGCACTTCGTTCGAGTGTATATTAACCTGTAGGAACTGACGGCACGCAAATAAGTCTCCCGGTTAGAGAATTACGAGCGAAACATGGGATTTTCCAACACATAGGCTCGAAAACGGCCCGCCGGGGGCCCGGAAGTTGAAACGGCCGTGGGAAATATTGGAAACCAGGATGAGCACTTCGCTTGATGGTAGAGTAACCTGTAGGAACTGACGGTTCGTAAATAGGACTCCTGGTTAGAGAATTAAGTGCAAAACATGGGATTTTCCCACACTTAGGCTCGGCAACGGCCCGCCGGTAGTCCGGAACGGTAAATGCCTGCGGGAAATATCAAAAACTGCCACAAACACTTCGCTTGAGTGTAGAGTAACTTGTGGGAACTGACGATTCAAAAATAGGACTCCCGGTTAAAGAATTACGACGAAACATGGGATTTTCCAACACTTAGGCTCGAAAACAGACCGCAGGGGGCCCGGAAGTGGAAACGTCTGTGGGAAAAATCGAAAACCGGCACGAGCACTTCGTTCGAGTGTAGATTAACCTGTAGGAACTGACGGCACGCAAATAAGTCTCCCGGTTAGAGAATTACGAGCGAAACATGGGATTTTCCAACACATAGGCTCGAAAACGGACCGCCGGGGGCCCGAAAGTTGAAACGGCCGTGGGAAATATTGGAAACCAGGATGAGCACTTCGCTTGACGGTAGAGTAACCTGTAGGAACTGACGGTTCGTAAATAGGACTCCTGGTTAGAGAATTAAGTGCAAAACATGGGATTTTCCCACACTTAGGCTCGACAACGGCCCGCCGGGGGTCCGGAACGGGAAATGCCCACGGGAAATATCAAAAACTTCCACAAACACTTCACTCGATTGTAGAGTAACTTGTGGGAACTAACGATTCAAAAATAGGACTCCCGGTCAAAGAATTACGACGAAAAATGGGAATTTCGAAGACTTAGGCTCGAAAATGGGCCGCCGGGGGTCCGGAATGAGAAACGGCCATGGGAGAAATTGAAAACCAACACGGGCACTTCAGTAAGGGGTATAGTAACTAAGAGGAACTGACAGCTCGCAAATAGGACTCCCGGTTGGAGAATTACGAGCGAAACATGGGATTTTCCAACACTTAGGCTCGAAAACAGACCGCCGGGGACCCAGAAGTGGAAACGGCTGCGGGAAAAATTGAAAACCGGCACGAGCACTTCGTTCGAGTGTAGATTAACCTGTAGGAACTGACGGCATGCAAATAAGTCTCCCGGTTAGAGAATTACGAGCGAAACATGGGATTTTCCAACACATAGGCTCGAAAACGGCCCGCCGGGGGCCCGGAAGTTGAAACGGCCGTGGGAAATATTGGAAACCAGGATGAGCACTTCGCTTGATGGTAGAGTAACCTGTAGGAACTGACGGTTCGTAAATAGGACTCCTGGTTAGAGAATTAAGTGCAAAACATTGGATTTTCCCACACTTAGGCTCGACAACGGCCCGCCGGGGGTCCGGAACGAGAAATGCCCGCGGGAAAAATCAAAAACTGCCACAAACACTTCACTCGAGTGTAGAGTAACTTGTGGGAACAGACGATTCAAAAATAGGACTCCCGGTCAAAGAATTATGACGAAAAATGGGATTTTCCAAGACTTAGGCTCGAAAACGGGCCGCCGGGGGTCCGGAACGAGAAACGGCCATGGGAGAAATTGAGAACCGACACGGGCACTTCAGTAAGGGGTATAGTAACTAAGAGGAACTGACGGTTCGCAAATAGGACTCCTGGTTAGAGAATTATGAGTGAAACATGGGATTTTCCAACACTTAGGCTCGAAAACAGACCGCCGGGGGCCCGGAAGTGGAAACGGCTGCGGAAAAAATCAGAAACCGGCACGAGCACTTCGTTCGAGTCTAGATTAACCTGTAGGAACTGACGGCACGCAAATAAGTCTTCCGGTTAAAGAATTACGAGCGAAACATGGGATTTTCCAACACATAGGCTCGAAAACGGCCCGCCGGGGGCCCGAAAGTTGAAACGGCCGTGGGAAATACTGGAAACCAGGATGAGCACTTCGCTTGACGGTAGAGTAACCAGTAGGAACTGATGGTTCGTAAATAGGACTCCTGGTTAGAGAATTAAGTGCAAAACATGGGATTTTCCCACACTTAGGCTCGACAACGGCCCGCCGGGGGTCCGGAACGGGAAATGCCCGTGGGAAAAATAAACAGCTGCCACAAACACGTTGCTCGAGTGTAGAGTAACTTATGGGAACTGACGATTCAAAAATAGGACTCCCGGTCAAAGAATTACGATGAAAAATGGGATTTTCCAAGACCTAGGCTCGAAAACGGGCCGCCGGGGGTCCGAAACGAGAAACGGCCATGGGAGAAATTAAAAACTGACACGGCCACTTCACTAAGGGGTATAGTAACTAAGAGGAACTGACAGCTCGCAAATAGGACTCTCGGTTAGAGAATTACGAGCGAAACACGGGATTTTCCAACACTTAGGCTCGAAAACGGCCCACTCGAGGTCCGGATCGGGAAACGGCCACTGGAAAAATCAGAAACTGGCACGAGCACTTCGCTCAAGGGTAGATGAACCTGTAGGAATTGATGGTTCGCAAATAGGACTCCCAGTTAGAGAATTAAGAGAGAAACATGGGATTTTCCCACACTTAGGCTCGACAACGGCCCGCCGGGGTCCGGCACGGGAAACGGCCGCGGGAAAAATCAGAAACCGGCAAGAGCACTTCGCTCGAGGGTAAAGTAAGTAAGAGGAACTAACGGTTCGCATATAGGACTCCCGGTTAGAGAATTACATGCACAACACGGGATTTTCCAACACTTAGGCTCGAAAACGGCCTGCCAGGGGTCCGGAATGGAACTGTCCAAGAATACCTAGGAAACCAGTATGAGCACTTAGTTCGAGGGTAGATTAACCTGTAGGAACTGACCGTTCGAAACATGGGATTTTCCAATACTTAGGCTCGAAAACGGCCTGCGGGGGTCCGGAATCGGAAACGGCCGTGGAAAAAATGGAAACCGGAACGAGCACGTCGCTCGAGGGTAGAGTAACCTGTAGGAACTTGACGGTTCGCAGATAGGACTCTCGGTTAGAGAATTACGACCGAAATATAGGATTTTCCATCACTAAGGCTCGAAAACGGCTCGCCGGTGACCTGGCACATGAAACGGCAATTGGAAAAATCGAAAACCGGCACGATCACTTCACTCGAGGGTAGATCAGCCTGTAGGAACTGACGGTATGCAAATAGGACTCCTGGTTAGAGAATTACAAGCAAAACATGGGATTTTCCAACACTTAGGCTCGAAAATGGTCCGCCGGGGCCCGAAAGTGTAAACGATCTCGGGAAAAATAAAAAATCAGCACGAGCACTTCGGTTGAGGGTAGAGTAACCTGTAGGAACTGACGGTTCGTAAAGAGAACTCCTGGATAGAGAATTAAGAGCAAAACAAGGGATTTTCCCAAACTTAGTCTCGAGAACGGCCCGCCGGGGGTCCGGAACGGGAAACGGCCACCGGAAAAATCAGAAACTACCACGAACACTTCGCTCAACTGTAGAGTAACTTGTAGGAACAGAATAGGACCCCCGGTCAGAGAATTACGATGAAAAATGAGATTTTCCAAGACTTAGGCTTGAGAACGGGCCGCCGGGGGTCCGGAATGAGAAACGGCCATGGGAGAAAACGGGAACTGACACGAGCACTTCGCTCGGGGGTAGAGTAACAAAGAGGAACTGACGGTTCGCAAATAGGACTCCTGGTTAGAGAAATATGAGCGAAGCATGGGATTTTCCAACACTTAGGCTCGAAAACAGACCGTCGGGGCCCGGAAGTGGAAACGGCTATAGGAAAAATCAAAAACCGGCACAAGCACTTCGTTCGAGGGTAGATTAACCTGTAGGAACTGACGGCATGCAAATAAGTCTCCCGGTTAGAGAATTACGGGGGAAATATGGGATTTTCCAACACATAGGCTCGAAACGGCCCGTCGGGGGCCTGGAAGTTGAAACAGCCGTGCGAAATATTGGAAACCAGGATGAGCACTTCGCTTGACGGTAGAGTAACCGGTAGGAACTGACGGCTCGTAAATAGGACTCCTGGTTAGAGAATTAAGTGCAAAACATGGGATTTTCCCATACTTAGGCTCGACAACGGCCCGCCGGGGGTCCGGAACAGGAAACGGCCGCGGGAAAAAACAAAAACTGCCACAAACACTTCGCTCGAGTGTAGAGTAACTTGTGGGAACTGACGATTCAAAAATAGGACTCCCGGTCAAAGAATTACGACGAAAAATGGGATTTTCCAAGACTTAGTCTCGAAAACGGACCGCCGGGGGTCCGGAACGAGAAACGGCCATGGGAGAAATTGAAAACCGACACGGGCACTTCACTAAGGGGTATAGTAACTAAGAGGGACTGACAGCTCGCAAATAAGACTCCCGGCTAGAGAATTACGAGCGAAACATGGGATTTTGCAACACTTAGGCTCGAAAACGGCCCGCCGGGGGTCCGGAACAGGAAACGGCAGCGTGAAAAATCAGAAACCAGCACGAGAACTTCGCTCGAGGGTAGAGTTACTTGTAGGAACTGACGGTTCAAAAATAGGAATCCCGGTCAGAGAATTACGAGCGAAAAATGGGATTTTCAAAGACTAAGGCTCAAAAACGGGCCGCCGGGGGTCCGGAACGGGAAACGGCCAAGGGAAAAGTCAAAAACTGACACGAGCACTTTGCTCGGGGGTAGAGTGACTAAGAGGAACTGACGGTTCGCAAATAGGACTCTCGGTTAGAGAATTACGAGCGAAACACGGGATTTTCCAACACTTAGGCTCGAAAACGGCCCGCTGGAGGTCCGGATCGGGAAACGGCCACGGGAAAAATCAGAAATTGGCACGAGCACTTCGCTCAAGGGTAGATGAACCTGTAGGAATTGACGGTTCGCAAATAGGACTCCCGGTTAGAGAATTAAGAGACAAACATGGGATTTTCCCACACTTAGGCTCGAAAACGGCCTACCAGGGGTCCGGAATGGGAAACGATCCAAGAATACCTAGGAAACCAGCACGAGCACTTAGTTCGAGGGTAGATTAACCTGTAGGAACTGACGGTTCGGAAATAGGACTCACGGTTTGAGAATTACGAGCGAAACATGGGATTTTCCAATACTTAGGCTCGAAAACGGCCTGCGGGGGTCCGGAATAGGAAACGGCCGTGGAAAAAATGGAAACCGGCACGAGCACGTCGCTCGAGGGTAGAGTAACCTGTAGGAACTTGACGGTTCCCAGATAGGACTTTCGGTTAGAGAATTATGACCGAAATATAGGATTTTCCATCACTAAGGCTCGAAAACGGCCCGTTGGTGGCCTGGAACATGCAACGGCAACGGGAAAAATTGAAAACTGGCACGATCACTTCGCTCGAGGGTAGATCAACCTATAGGAACTGACGGTACGCTAATAGGACTCCTGGTTAGAGAAATACAAGCGAAACATGGGATTTTCCAACACTTGGGCTCGAAAATGGCCCGCCGGGGCCCGGACGTGGAAACGATCGCGGGAAAAATAAAAAGTTAGCTCGAGCACATCGGTTGAGGGTAGAGTAACCTGTAGGAACTAACGGTTCGTAAAGAGGACTCCCGGATAGAGAATTAAGAGCAAAACATGGGATTTTCCCATACTTATTCTCGACAACGGCCCGCTGGGTGTCCGGAACGGGAAACGGCCGCGGGAAAAATCAGAAACTACCATGAACACTTCGCTCAAGTGTAGAGTAACTTGTAGGAACTGACGGTTAAAAAATAGGACCCCCGGTCAGATAATTACGACGAAAAATGAAATTTTCCAAGACTTAGGCTTGAAAATGGGCCGCCGGGGGTCCGGAACAAGAAACGGCCATGGGAGAAATCGGAAACTGACACGAGCACGTAGCTCGGTGGTAGAGTAACTAGGAACTGACGGTTCGCAAATAGGACTCCTGGTTAGAGAATTATGAGAGAAACATGGGTTTTTCCAACACTTAGGCTCAAAAACAGACCGCCGGGGGCCCGGAAGTGGAAACGGCTGCGGGAAAAATCGGAAACCGGCACGAGCAGTTCTTTCGAGAGTAGATTAACCTGTAGGAACTGACGGCACGCAAATAAGTCTCCCGGTTAGAGAATTTCGAGCTAAACATGGGATTTTCCAACACATAGGCTCGAAAACGGCCCGCCGGGGGCCCGGAAGTTGGAAACGGCCGTGGGGGAAATTTGGAAGCCAGGATGAGCACTTCGCTTGATGGTAGAGTAACATGTAGGAACTGACGGTTCGTAAATAGGACTCTTGGTTAGAGAATTAAGTGCAAAACATGGGATTTTTCCACACTTAGGCTCGACAACGGCCCGCCGGGGGTCCGGAATGCGAAATGCCCGTGGGAAAAATCAAAAACTGCCACAAACACTTCGCTCGAGTGTAGAGTAACTTGTGGGAACTGACGATTCAAAAATAGGACTCCCGGTCAAAGAATTACAATGAAAAATGGGATTTTCCAAGACTTAGGCTCGAAAACGGGCTGCCAAGGGTCCGGAACGAGAAACGGCCATGGGAGAAACTCAAAACTGACACGGGCACTTCACTAAGGGGTATAGTAACTAAGAGGAACTGACAGCTCGCAAATAGGACTCCCAGTTAGAGGATTACGAGCGAAACATGGGATTTTGCAACACTAAGGCTCGAAAACGGCCCGCCGGGGTTCGGGAACGGGAAACGGCCACGGGAAAAACTGGAGATAGGCGCGAGCACATCGCTTGAGGGTAGAGTAACCTGTAGGAAATGACGGTTCATAAATTGGACTCTCGGTTAGAGAATTACGAGCGAAACATGGGATTTTCCCACACTTAGGCTCGAAAACGGCCCGCCGGGGTCCGGAACAGGAAACGGCAGCGGGAAAAATCAGAAACCAGCACGAGAACTTTGCTCGAGGGTAGAGTAACTTGTAGGAACTGACGGTTCAAAAATAGGAATCCCGGTCAGAGAATTACGAGCGAAAAATGGGATTTTCAAAGACTAAGCCTAAAAAACGGGCCGCCGGGGGTCCGGAACGGGAAACGGCCAAGGGAAAAATCAAAAACTGACACGAGCACTTTGCTCGGGGGTAGAGTGACTAAGAGGAACTGACGGTTCGCAAATAAGACTCTCGGTTAAAGAATTACGAGCGAAACACGGGATTTTCCAACACTTAGGCTCGAAAATGGCCCGCTGGAGGTCCGGATCGGGAAACGGCCACGGGAAGAATCAGAAATTGGCACGAGCACTTCGTTCAAGGGTAGATGAACCTATAGGAATTGACGGTTCGCCAATAGGACTCCCGGTTAGAGAATTAAGAGAGTAACATGGGATTTTCCCACACTTAGGCTCGACAACGGCCCGCCGGGGGTCCGGAACGGGAAACGGCCGTGGGAAAAATCAAAAACCGGCAAGGGCACTTTGCTCGAGGGTAATGTAAGTAATGGGAACTGACGGTTCGCATATAGGACTCCCGGTTAGAGAATTACGAGCGAAACACGGGATTTTCCAACACTTTGGCTCGAAAACAGCCTGCCAGGGGTCCGGAATGGGAAACGGTCCAAGAATACCTAGGAAACCAGCATGAGCACTTAGTTCGAGGGTAGATTAACCTGTAGGAACTGACGGTTCGGAAATAGGACTCACGGTTTGAGAATTACGAGCGAAACATGAGATTTTCCAATACTTAGGCTCGAAAACGGCCTGTGGGGGTCCAGAATCGGAAACGGCCGTGGAAAAAATGGAAAACGGCACGAGCACGTCGCTTGAGGTAGAGTAACCTGTAGGAACTTGATGGTTCGAAAACGGTTAGAGAATTACGACCGAAATATAGGATTTTCCATCACTAAGGCTCGAAAACGGCCCGCTGGTGGCCTGGAACATGAAACGGCAACGGGAAAAATTGAAAACCGGCACGATCACTTCGCTCGAGGGTAGTGTTGGATATCGCGGTCACTGAGAGGGTGGGGTGAATCAGTGATTTCTAAAAACAGGTCCAATTCAACAACAAAACAAGTCAAACCACACAATGACACCAGATTTACGTGGTTCACCAAAAGGCTACGTCCATGGATCAAAACCGTCCGAACACCGATCCGGTACAGGTCTGAATATATTTAGTCGCACCAACGACAAAGAGCACCAACCCTTAGTTTCAGATAGCACCAACTATCTAGGAAGCACCGACTCCCCTTACAATTTATCTGCACCCACAGATAGGATCACCAAACCCCAAACACCAAGCACCAACTTGATGTAAAAATAGAATAGAAGATAAACTCTGTCTACAGCCCTTCCCCTCTACAATTCTCTCTCTCTCAATCCCTTACAAATTGAAATTAAAGCATAAAGAGAGACACTTAACTCATGGACGAATCACCATCTTCAAGAGCATAATCTCGTCCACAATTGCTGTAGAAAACGTCTGATAATGCAGCAACACAGCAACACAGCACTCTCTTCTCTCTTCTCTTCTCTCTTTTCTCTTCTCTTCTAGTGTGTCTTTAGAACGACCCATACATGCCTTTTTATAGGTTATGTTAACCCTTAATTGTATTCAAAACAGGCTACAATTCGTTTAGAAAGAGTCCCAAACAAATTAGATAAGAGTGCTGAATTTTCGTGCAAGACTTCTGTTTCTGCGCAACTCTGGTTCCCGTGCTCGGTCGACATCATGGCTTGCTCGGTCGACATCATACACTGTCTGGAAATAGACAACTTTCGTGCTCGGTCGACATCCTGAGGTCCCGGTCGACCGAAGACACACTGTGTCACGAAAATAACTGGGAGCAGTCTAAAACTTTTTCTGCAGGTTTCTCTTGCTTTGGTCGACCGCATGTGGTGCCCGGTCGACCGCAGACTCTGCTTCAGGAATTCTGAATTCCTGACTGTTTGAACTCTGATTCTTCTTTTCAGCTCTATCAATACCAGCCTTTTAACATCACGTTTGTGACAATGTGTTGACAAGAATTCCAACTCAAAACAATAATTTGAGATATTAATTCCTTCAATTCTTCAAAGACTACTCAAGTCATCTCAAATTCCAACAATCTCCCCCTTTGGAATTGTTGGCAACACTATTGGAACTTCAACACTCACTTGGAACCAATTCTGAAATTCTGAAATAACAACCATGCACTGTCAACAATCTCCCCCTAGCTTTCATAGCATAACATCTCTCCTTGCTATCATAGCATAACATCTCTCCCCCTTTGACAACAAGTCCAAAGGGACCAAACCGAGGAGCGAATAGGATATTCAATGAATGCATTGCTCCCCCTTTCAAGCACAACTCCTACGGTTTAGGAGAGTGAGTAACTCCTAACTTTTTCCGGAGATACTCGAAGACTTCCTTTGGCAGAGGTTTCGTGAAAATATCAGCCACTTGCTCAGTTGTTGGAACATATTCCAACTTGACCTCTCCATCAGCAACTTTATCTTTAAGAAAATGATAACGAATTGCTACATGCTTTGTTCGAGAGTGCTGAACAGGATTCTTAGATATATGAATTGCACTCGTGTTGTCACATAGGATCGGCGTAGGATCCGTTGTAGGAACTCCTAGATCAGAGAGCATTTGCCGCATCCATAACACTTGCGTACAACAAGTTGCCGCTGCAATATATTCCGCTTCCACTGTCGAAAGGGATACTGAGTCTTGCTTCTTACTATGCCAAGCAACTAATCTTTCTCCAAGATAAAATGCGCCGCCGCTAGTACTCTTGCGATCATCTACGCATCCAGCCCAATCGGCATCAGAATATGCAACAAGAGTGAAGGATTTGCCTTTGGGATACCAGATACCAAGCTCCATAGTACCTTTCAGATATCGAAAGATTCTTTTCACTGCTGTAAGGTGCGTTTCAGTTGGTGCTGCTTGAAAACGTGCAACCATACATACTGCTTGTAGAAGATCTGGTCTTGTAGCAGTCAAGTAGAGCAAGCTTCCTATCATAGAGCGATAGGTGGTATGATCAACGGACGAGGCCTTATCATCTTTGCTAAGCTTCGTGTTCGTTGACATTGGTGTGCTCACTGGCTTGCTGTCTTCCATATTGAACCGTTTCAGCATTTCCTTAATGTACTTCATCTGTGATATGAAGATACCATGTTTCAGCTGCTAAACTTGTAAACGAAGGAAGAACTTTAGTTCTCCAAGCATTGACATCTCAAATTCTTTATTCATCTCTTCAGAAAAATTCCTGCACATCTCCTCATCATTGCCACCAAAGATTATGTCATCAACATAAACAATGACAACCAGCTGTTTGCTTAACTCAGTTTTGACATACAGATTGCTATCAACCATTCCTTTTCCAAAACCGATCTTGCGGAGATAGAGATCCAGCCTTGCATACCATGCCCTTGGCGCTTGTTTCAGTCCATAAAGAGCCTTTTTCAACTTGCACACTAGATCTGAATTCTTGCTGATGAGAAAACCATCAGGTTGCTCAATGTAGACCTCTTCTTCAAGTAAACCATTAAAGAAAGCTGACTTTACGTCCATCTGAAATACCTTGAAGGTTTTGTATGCTGCCAATGCAAGAAACATACGAATAACTTCCAGACGAGCCACCGGTGCAAAGGTCTCTTCAAAATCTATGCCTTCAACTTGAGCATAGCCTTTATAAACCAACCTTGCTTTGTTTCTAATGACTTGACCATCTTCATTCAGCTTATTCCGAAAGACCCATTTAGTACCAATAACATTCTTATCAGTAGGTCTAGGAACAAGTTCCCATGTGGAGTTCTTCTCAATTTGCTCCAACTCCTCATGCATAGATTTCAACCAACTTTCGTCGAGACTGGCTTCAGCCACAGTCTTGGGTTCAATGGTGGACACAAGTGAGTAATTGCTAACTACACTTTGTCTAGTTTGAACGCCTGCCTTAGGATCTCCAATGATTTGATCCTTAGGGTGTTGCTCTACCCAAGTGCTGTGCTTCTTAGGTGTAGTATCTTCTGAGTCATCCTTTGATTTCTCAGAATCATTAGATTCAGCCATCTCATCATCAATCTCACTCGAGTCCTCATAAACTGGACTGTCATTATGAGTTGCATTCTTTGGTTCAATATTCTCATCTATTCTTACATCAGCACTTTCTATGATTTTTCTGGTTCTTTTGTTAAGACACCTATATGCCTTGCTAGTAGAGGAGTAACCCAGAAATATACCTTCGTCAGCTCTTTCTTCAAATTTGCCCGGATTTTGTTCGAGCCGCTTGATGTAACACTTGCTGCCGAAGACTCTGAAGTGCTTGACTGTTGCTTTTCTTCCAAACCATAGCTCATAGGGAGTTTTGTCTTCATGTGGCCTGATCAAGCATCGATTTTGAATGTATACAGCCGTATGAATTGCCTCTTTCCAATACTTGTCAGCCATCTTGCTTTCACTTAGCTTCGTACGAGCCATCTCTTGTACGGTGCGATTCTTCCGTTCCACAACTCCATTTTGCTGTGGAGTTCTAGGGGCTGAGTACTGTCTTTGAATGTCATGATGTTCACAATATTTAGTGAACTCTTCAGATGTGAACTCGCCTCCACGATCAGACCTTAAAATCTTGATACGTTTTTCCAATTGATTTTCAACCTGTGCTTTAAACACTTTAAAACGATCAAGTGCTTGATGCTTATGCTTAAGAAACAATACCCATGTCATACGAGTATAATCATCAATGCATAACATGAAATACTTATCTCCATTGGTGCTTTGAGTTCGCATCGGTCCACAGAGATCAGTGTGTACTAGCTCAAGAGGTTTCTTGGAATGATGCTCCTTTGACTTGAACATAACCCTCGTTTGCTTTCCCTTTTGGCAAGAGTCGCAAATGGGATTGGAAGGCTTTTCAACTGTAGACATGCCTCTTACTGCCTTTGAATTGCAAATCTTTGACTTGTTATCAAAGCTTAGATGCCCAAGGCGTTTGTGCCACAACCAACTTTCCTCTGTCCGACTCATCAAGCAGGTCTTTTCAGCTCCATCTGACAATGTATAGAGATTTCCAGCAGTTCTTGATCCAGTTGCCACTGTTTTGCCGTTGCTACTCTTCTTGATGGCAAACCCATTCTTTGTGAAGATAACTTCGTGACCCTTGTCACAGATCTGGCTCACACTAAGCAGGTTGTGTCTCAATCCAGACACATATAAGACTTCTTCCGATCTGATCTTGTTTGCCATAAGCTGAATAACACCTTTTCCGCAGATTTTGGCACCATCATTGTTGCCAAACTTCACTGAACCGCCTTCATAGTGCTGTAATTTGATGAATTTCTCTTTATCACCAGTCATATGGCTTGAACAACCACTATCAAGGACCCATGGTGCTGCCTTCTTTTGTGCATTGAATGCCATTTGCACAATGAGAGATTCTTTGGGACTTTCTGCACTTTGCTTTGCTCTCCAAGCCTTGACTAACTTGGGTTTCTTTTCAACCTGAAATTTGTTAGCAATATGCAACCTACAATCCCTAGCCAAGTGTCCATAATTATAGCACTTATGGCACTCAATTTTGTGGCTACTTAAGATTGAAAAAGGGTTCCTAGTCACAAATGGGCTGTTTCTAACATAGAATTTGCAATCAGCTCTTTTATGTCCAAACATATTACAATGAAAGCAATAACCATAGAATTTGTATCTTCTTTGTGGCTGGTTAGTCTTCATTACCTTTCTAACAGGAATGGACTCCTTTCTAGGTTGAGTGGGCTTCATAGAGTTAGAAGGTGCAGTGACTTGCTTCACAAACTCTTTCTTTTCAGGAGGTGCAATCTTAGAGGATTCACCTTTCTCAAATCCTAGACCAAATCTGAAGTGGGCAGGTCTTTGAACTTTCAGTAGTTCATCGAGTTTCATAGTCCCTTCAATCGCTTGGAGCGCTTTGAGTTTTTTGCTATTTTCCAAATTTTCAGCCTTTGCTCTAGCGATCTCAGTTTCAAGTTTCATAGCCTCCTCCTTTTTGATACTTATTTGGTTTTCAAGGACTTCTACCATTCTTTTATATTCTTCTACTTGAGTTTTCAAAGCAATAATAGAACTTTCAGATTCATGGAGAAGTTTCAGATTTTTCTTACTTGTTTTGCGTTCCATGCTAAGCTCCTCAAGTGCGGCTATGAGTTCCTCTTCAAGACTGACTTCAGCCTCCTCTTCCTCTTCCGGATCTAGCTCTTCTTCTTCTTCAACAGTGACCATGAAGAGAGCTTCGGTTGATTCATCATCGTCTGAAGTTTCAGACATGCTGTCATCTTGTTGACATAGAAAGTTTTTAGCTTTGCCTCTTTTTCTGAAATTCCTCTTTCCTTTACTCTTTTCAGCATAAGAGTCATTATCATTGTCTTCTTTTAGCGGACCCTTCGCAGCAAAGTGACCAACACCTCCACAATTGAAGCATTTAAAGGGTAGCTTCCCTTTGTACTTGCCATTGCTTCCTTTCTTCAACTTTCTAACAAATTGAGCCTCAAACTCATCATCATCAGAATCAACATCATGACCAGCAGTCTCTTTTGCCTTTTTCTGAACTTTGAAGGCCGCTTCTTTATCAGATGAAGACGTCTTTCCTATGCGCATCTCATAGGCAGTTAGAGAACCATGTAATTCATCCATGGAAAATGCATTCAGATCTTTGGCTTCTTCGATGGCTGAGACTTTTGAATCAAACCGGGGAAGAAGAGATCTTAGAACCTTTTTGACGATGACCGGCTCTTTAATCTCCTCCCGTAGTCCACGAATGTCATTCGTGACTTCATTCACTCGTTGCATATACGAGTCAACATTCTCGCTTTCCTCCATGCGAAGAGACTCGAATTGAGAGCGATGAGTTTGCAATTTGGCTTCTTTAATCTTCTCATCACCTTCATGTATGCTTTGCAACTTGTCCCAAATTTCCTTGGCTGTTTTGCATGCAATTACTTTGACAAGCTCGCTGTCCACAAGGCCACTAAAGAGTGCATTCTGCGCCTTGGAGTCGTTGTCTGCCAACTTCTTCGATGCAGTATCATTGGGTACGTTGGCAGTATTGTAACCGACTCTGACAGCCTCCTAAACATCATAGCCAAGAGATTTGGTGAAGGCTTGCATCCTAATCTTCCAAAAAGAGTAATTAGAACAATCAAACAGAGGTGCTTTCATATTCCCTGTATTGACTGCCATGTGATTTGACAAGAGATCACCCTTAGCGTATTAAACTGATCAAGGGAGCCTCGCTCTGATACCAATTGTTGGATATCGCGATCACTGAGAGGGGGGGGGGGTGAATCAGTGATTTCTAAAAACAGGTCCAATTCAACAACAAAACAAGTCAAACCACACAATGACACCAGATTTAACGTGGTTCACCAAAAGGCTACGTCCACGGATCAAAACCGTCCGAACACCGATCCGGTACAGGTCTGAATATATTTAGTCGCACCAACGACAAAGAGCACCAACCCTTAGTTTCAGATAGCACCAACTATCTAGGAAGCACCGACTCCCCTTACAATTTATCTGCACCCACAGATAGGATCACCAAACCCCAAACACCAAGCACCAACTTGATGTAAAAACAGAATAGAAGATAAACTCTGTCTACAGCCCTTCCCCTCTACAATTCTCTCTCTCTCAATCCCTTACAAATTGAAATTAAAGCATAAAGAGAGACACTTAACTCATGGACGAATCACCATCTTCAAGAGCATAATCTCGTCCACAATTGCTGTAGAAAACGTCTGATAATGCAGCAACACAGCAACACAGCAACACAGCAACACAGCAACACAGCACTCTCTTCTCTCTTCTCTTCTCTCTTTTCTCTTCTCTTCTGGTGTGTCTTTAGAACGACCCATACATGCCTTTTTATATGTTATGTTAACCCTTAATTGTATTCAAAACAGGCTACAATTCGTTTAGAAAGAGTCCCAAACAAATTAGATAAGAGTGCTGAATTTTCGTGCAAGACTTCTATTTCTGCGCAACTCTGGTTCCCGTGCTCGGTCGACATCATGGCTTGCTCGGTCGACATCATACACTATCTGGAAATAGACAACTTTCGTGCTCGGTCGACATCCTGAGGTCCCGGTCGACCGAAGACACACTGTGTCACGAAAATAACTGGGAGCAGTCTAAAACTTTTTCTGCAGGTTTCTCTTGCTTCGGTCGACCGCATGTGGTGCCCGGTCGACCGCAGACTCTGCTTCAGGAATTCTGAATTCCTGACTGTTTGAACTCTGATTCTTCTTTTCAGCTCTATCAATACCAGCCTTTTAACATCACATTTGTGACAATGTGTTGACAAGAATTCCAACTCAAAACAATAATTTGAGATATTAATTCCTTCAATTCTTCAAAGACTACTCAAGTCATCTCAAATTCCAACAGGTAGATCAACCTGTAGGAACTGACGGTAGGCAAATAGGACTCCGGGTTAGAGAATTACAAGCGAAACATGGATTTTCCAACACTTAGGCTCGAAAATGGCCCGCCGGGGCCCGGAAGTGGAAACGATCGCGGGAGAAATCAAAAACCGGCACGAGCACTTCGGTTGAGGGCAGAGTAACCTGTAGGAACTGACGGTTCGTAAAGAGGACTCCTGGATAGAGAAATAAGAGCAAAACATGGGGTTTTCCCATACTTAGTCTCGACAACGGCCCGCCAGGGGTCCAGAATGGGAAACGGCCGCGGGAAAAATCAGAAACTACCACGAACACTTCGCTTAAGTGTAGAGTAACTTGTAGGAACTGACGGTTAAAAATTAGGACCCCCGGTCAGATAATTACGACGAAAAATGAGATTTTCCGAGACTTAGGCTTGAAAACGGGCCGCCGGGGGTCCGGAACAAGAAACGGCCATGGGAGAAATCCGAAACCGACACGAGCACGTCGCTCGGGGGTAGAGTAACTAAGAGGAACTGACGGTTCGTAAATAGGACTCCTGGTTAGAGAATTATGAGCGAAACATGGTATTTTCCAACACTTAGGCTCGAAAACAGACCGCCGGGGGCCCGAAAGTGGAGACGGCTGCGGGAAAAATCAAAAACCGGCACGAGCACTTCGTTCGAGGGTAGATTAACCTATAGGAACTGATGGCACGCAAATAAGTATCCCGGTTAGAGAATTACGAGCGAAACATGGGATTTTCCAACACATAGGCTCGAAAACGGCCCGCCGGGGGCCCGGAAGTTGAAACGGCCGTGGGAAATATTGGAAACCAAGATGAGCACTTCGCTTTACGGTAGAGTAACCTGTAGGAACTGACGGCTCGTAAATAGGACTCCTGGTTAGAGAATTAAGTGCAAAACATGGGATTTTCCCATACTTAGGCTCGACAACCGCCCGCCGGGGGTCCGGAATGGGAAATGCCCGCGGGAAAAATCAAAAACTGCCACAAACACTTTGCTCGAGTGTAGAGTAACTTGTGGGAACTGACGATTCAAAAATAGGACTCCCGGTCAAAGAATTACGATGAAAAATGGGATTTTCCAAGACTTAGGCTCGAAAACGGACCGCCGAGGGTCCGGAACGAGAAACGGCCATGGGAGAAATTGAAAAACGACACGGGCACTTCACTAACGGGTATAGTAACTAAGATGAACTGACAGCTTGCAAATAGGACTCCCGGTTAGAGGATTACGAGCGTAACATGGGATTTTGCAACACTAAGGCTCGAAAACGGCCCGCCGGGAGTCGGGAACGGGAAACGGCCACGGGAAAGATTGGAGACAGGTGCGAGCACATCGATTGAGGGTAGAGTAACCTGTAGGAAATGACGGCTCATAAATTGGACTCTCGGTTAGAGAATTATAAGCGAAACATGGGATTTTCCCACACTTAGGCTCGAAAACGGCCCGCCGGGGTCCGGAACAGGAAACCGCAGCGGGAAAAATCGGAAACCAGCACGAGAACTTCGCTCGATGGTAGAGTAACTTGTAGGAACTGACGGTTCAAAAATAGGAATCCCGGTCAGAGAATTACGAGCGAAAAATGGGATGTGCAAAGACTAAGGCTCAAAAACGGGCCGCCGGGGGTCCGGAACGGGAAACGGCCAAGGGAAAAATCAAAAACTGACACGAGCACTTCGCTCGGGGGTAGAGTAACTAAGAGGAACTGACGGTTCGCAAATAGGACTCTCGGTTAGAGAATTACGAGCGAAACACGGGATTTCCAACACTTAGGCTCGAAAACGGCCCACTGGAGGTCCGGATCAGGAAATAGCCACGGGAAAAATCAGAAACTGGCACGAGCGCTTCGCTCAAGGGTAGATGAACTTGTAGGAATTGACGGTTCGCAAATAGGACTTCCGGTTAGAGAATTAAGAGAGAAACATGGGATTTTCCCACACTTAGGCTCGACAACGGCCCGCCGGGGGTCCGGAACGGGAAACGGCCGCGGGATAAATCAGAAACCGGCAAGAGAACTTCGCTCGAGGGTAATGTAAGTAAGAGGAACTGACGGTTCGCATATAGGACTCCCAGTTAGAGAATTACGAGCGAAACACGGGATTTTCCAACACTTTGGCTCGAAAACAGCCTGCCAGGGGTCCGGAACGGGAAACGGTCCAAGAATACCTAGGAAACCAGCATGAGCACTTAGTTCGAGGGTAGATTAACCTGTAGGAACTGACGGTTCGGAAATAGGACTCACGGTTGGAGAATTACGAGCGAAACATGAGATTTTCCAATACTTAGGCTCGAAAACGGCCTGCGGGGGTCCGGAATCGGAAACAGCCGTGGAAAAAATGGAAACCGGCACGAGCACGTCGCTTGATGGTAGAGTAACCTGTAGGAACTTGACGGTGAAAGACCAAGATCGAATCCTAGAGGGGGGGGTGAATAGGATGCTATTAAAAATTTAGACCACTTCTGAACATTTTGATTATTAGGTGACTTATGCTTTGATGATAGTAAGCTAGCTTCATAAGAGAGAGAGTTTTTGAGTCAATCATACACATTCAAAAGACAAATACATCCTTTAATCAAGCTCATACCCAATTAAGAGTTCAACAATCATAAAAAGGAAAGTAAACACAAATCACCATAACACAATCAAATATAGTGGTTCGGCCAAGTTGCCTACATCCACTCCCGGTAACCTTACCGGATTTCACTAGTCAATTCAAGGTTTAGGATCACCTCAAACCTTACAACCACATCATTATGCTTTTCAAGGTTAAGCATGAACCTTTACAACACAATATGTGCTTTTCAAGGCTAAGCACCAACCCTTTACAATATTGATTTTTCTCTTAAGTGAAATGCCTATTTGTGCATGGGTAAGAGAACAAATAAAACACAGTGGTTTGCCTCTAGATAGGCTGAATGAACAATGATAATGTTTATGACTAATGCATGAACTAGAAGGTTCACTTTCTCTTTTAAAAAGATGTAACTTCAATTAATGCAAAGGATGATGATCAAATGTAAGAGAAAGAGTTGTATTACTCAACACATGGTTTGTCAAAAGATCAAACTTAAAACCATTAGTTTTTGAAAGTTAATGTTCAAAAACACATGTGAATGAGAAGACTTATGTTGATTTCATAATGCAAATACTTTTCAAAGATCAAGGCATGTCATGAAAAGAAACAACATCTTTAGAAGAGGACTAACACTTTGATCATGCTCGAAAGAAAACAATGATTAAAAGTCTAAGCATGAAAAAGAGGTAGAGATTTAGAAAGCACACCCATTTTAAAGATCAAAGATTGAAAGGTTGAAAATGCTTCCATGATCCCCTTTGAAAAGCTCTTGTAAAGTTCCTCTCCTTTGGGCTCAAATGATCTTAAAAATTCAGCAACTTTTCCCAAAGAGAAAGTCACTTTTTATAGAAAAAGTGTTCACAACGGATAGCTATCGGCTAGCCGAGAACTTGGTGTCGGTCAACCGATAGCCTAACGGTCATACGCAACGGCTATATTTTTGAAAAAATTGCTGACCAAGAAACACTTGTCGGTTTGACCGACAGCATCGGTCGACCGACCTAGGAACCGACCTAGGAACCGATAGAGCAAAAAGGCCAAAAATGAAGCTTTCTGATATTGGGACCGATGAACTCTCGGTCTAGAGATTTAAGCACTATCGGTTGACCGATAGGAGCCGAAGATCTGACCGACAGAGAAGATCTGAAAGTTGAAGCTCTCTGGAACTGGAACCGACAGTCTATCGGCTGGGCTCGGTTCTTGTGTCGGCTGACCGATAAGAGCCGACAGATGGACCGACAGAATGTGCAAGCAGAAAACATAAAGATCTGAAGATTTTTCCAAGTAAAAACAAAGCTTATGATAGAAAGATATGCAAGAGAAACCTAAGAAGGAGAACATGAATGAGAGAGAGATCAAGATGAGACAATGAATGCATCCAATCAAATTGCAACAAAATAAACACTCTAACAGACGGTTCCCAGATAGGACTCTCAGTTAGAGAATTACGACCGAAATAGAGGATTTTCCATCACTTAGGCTCGAAAACGGCCCGCCGGTGGCCTGGAACATGAAACGGCAATGGGAAAAATAAAAAACCGGCACGATCACTTCGCTCGAGGGCAGATCAACCTGTAGGAACTGACCGTACACAAATAGGACTCCCGGTTAGAGAATTACGAGCGAAACATGCGATTTTCCAATATTTTGGCTCGAAAATGGCCCGTCGGTGGCCCGTAAGTGGAAACGCCGTGGGAAAAATCTAAAACCGGCACGAGCACTTCGGTTGAGAGTAAAGTAACATGTAGGAACTGATAGTTCGTAAATAGGACTCCTGGTTAGAGAATTAAGAGGAAAACATGGGATTTTCCCATACTTAGGCTCGATAACGGCCCGCACGAAATGGGAAACGGCCGCTGGAAAAATAAGAAACTGCCACGAACACTTCACTCGTGTGTAGGGTAACTTGTAGGAACTGACGGTTCAAAAATAAGACTCCCGGACAGAGAATTACGATGAAAAATGGGATTTTCCAAGACATAGGCTCAAAAATGGGCCGCCGGGGGTCCGGAATGAGAAACGACCACGGGAGAAATCAAAAACTGACACGACCACTTCACTCGGGGGTAGAGTAACTAAGAGGAACTGACGGTTCGCAAATAGGACACCCGGCTAGAGAATTACAAGCGAAACATGGGATTTTCCAACACTTAAGCTTGAAAACGGCTAGCCGGGGGTCGGGAACGGGAAACGGCCGTGGAAGAAATCAGAAATCGGCATGAGCACTTCACTCGGGGAAAGAGTAACTAAGAGGAACTGACGGTTCGCAAATAGGACTCCCGGCTAGAGAATTACGAGCGAAACATGGAATTTTCCCACACTTAGGTTCGAAAATGCCCCGCCGGTGTCCAGAACGGGAAACGGCAACGGGAAAAATTGGAAAACAGCACGAGCACTTTGCTCGAGGGTAGCGTAACTTGTAGAAACCGACGGTTCAAAAAAAAGGACTCCCGGTCAGAGAATTACGAGCGAAAAATGGGATTTTCCAAGACTTAGGCGCGAAAATGGGCCGCTGGGTGTCCGAAATAGGAAACGGCCACGGGAAAAATCGGGAATTGAAACGAGCACTTCGCTCAGGGGTAGAGTAACTAAGAGGAACTAACGGTTCGTAAATAGGACTCCCGGTTAGAGAATTACGAGCGAAACATGAGATTTTCCCACAACTTAGGCTCGAAAAGGGCCCGCCGAGGGTCCGGAACGGGAAACGGAAGTGGGAAAAATAAAAAAACCGGCACGAGCACGTCGTTTGAGGGTAGAATAACCTGTAGGACCTGACGGTTCGCAAATAGGACACCTGGTTAGAGAATTAAGACCAAAATATCGGATTTTCCAACAGTAACGCTCGAAAATGGACCGCCGGGGGCCTGGAACGGAAAACGGCAGAGGAAAAAATTGGAAACCGGCATGAGCACTTTGCTCGAGGGTAGATTACCCTGTAGGAACTAACGGTTAGCAAATAGGACTCCTGGTTAGAGAATTAGAAGAGAAGCATGGGATTTTCCAACACTTAGGCTCGAAAACGGCCCGCCGGGGGCCCGAAACAGGAAACGACCGTGGGAAAACTTGCAAACCGGCACGAGCACCTTCCTCGAGGGTAGAGTAACCTGTAGAAATTGACGGTTCACAAATAGGACTCTCGGTTAGAGAATTATGAGCGAAACATGGGATTTTCCAACACTTAGGCTCGAAAACGGCCCGCTGGGGGTCTGAAATGGCAAACGGACGCAGGAAAAATTGAAAAAAGGCACGAGCACTTCGCTCGTGGGTAGATTAACCTATAGGAACTGACGGTTCGCCAATAGGACTCGCGGTTAGAGAATTATGAGCGAGAAATGGGATTTTCCAAGACTTAGGCTCGAAAACGGGCCGCTGGGGGTCCGGAATGGGAATCGGCTGCGGGAATAATTGAAACCCGGCACGAGCACTTCGCTCGGGGGTAGAGTAACTTCTGTGACTGACGGTTCGCAAATAGGACTCACGGTTAGAGAATTACGAGCGAAACATGGGATTTTCCCACACTTAGGCTAGAAAACGGCCCGCCGGGGGTCCGGAACGGGAAACGGCCATGGGAAAAATCGAGAACTGGTACGAGCACTTCGCTCGAGGGAAGAGTAACTTGTAGGAACTAACGGTTCGTAAATAGGACTCCCGGTTAGAGAATTACGAGCGAAACATGAGATTTTGCAACACTAAGGCTCGAAAACGGCCCGCCCGGGGTCCGGAACGGGAAACGGCCTTGGGAAAATTGGAAACTGAAACGAAAACTTCGCTCAAGGGTAGAGTAACTTGTAGGAACTGACGCTTCGCAAATAGGACTCCCGGTCGGAGAATTACGAGCGAAACATGGCATTTTCCAACACTTAGGCTTGAACATGGCCTACCAGGGGTCCGGAATAGGAAACGGCCCAAGAGAAACAAGGAAACCAGCACGAGCACTTCGCTCGAGGGTAGATTAAATTGTAGGAACTAACGGTACGCAAATAAGACTCCCGGTTAGAGAATTACAAGCGAAACATGGGATTTTCAAACACTTAGGCTCGAAAACGGCCCGCCGGGGCCCGTAAGCGGAAACGGACGCGGGAAAAATTGAAAACCGGCACGAGCACTTCGGTTGAGGGTAGAGTAACCTGTAGGAACTGACGGTTCGTAAATTTAACTCCTGGTTAGAGAATTAAGAGCAAAACATGGGATTTTCCCGTACTTAAGCTCGACAACGGCCCGCCGGGGGTCCGGAACGGGAAATGGCCGTGGAAAAAATCAAAAACTGCCTCGAACACTTCGCTCAAGTGTAGAGTAACTTGTAGGAACTGACGGTTCCAAAATAGGACCCCCGGTCAGAGAATTACGATGAAAAATGAGATTTTCCAAGACTTAGGCTCGAAAACCGGCCGCCGGGGGTCCGGAACGAGAAACAGCCATTGGAGAAATCAGAAACCAACATGAGCACTTCGTTTGGGGGTAGAGTAACTAAGAGGAACTGACGGTTCGCAAATAGGACTCCTGGTTAGAGAATTACGAGCGAAAGATGGGATTTTCCAATACTTAGGCTCGAAAACAAACCGCCGGGGACCCGGAAGTGGAAACGGCTGCGGGGAAAATCATAAACCAGCATGAGCACTTCGTTCGAGGGTAGATTAACCTGTAGGAACTAACGGTACACCGATAGCACTCCAGGTTAGAGAATTACGAGCGAAACATGGGATTTTCCAACACTTAGGCTCGAAAACGGCCCGCCGGGGGTCGGAAACCGGAAACGGCCCGCGGGTAAAATTGGAACCCGGCACGAGTACTTCGCTTGAGGGTAGAGTAACCTGTAGGATATGACGGTTCCCAAATTGGACTCCCAGTTAGAGAATTACGAGCGAAACATGGGATTTTCCCACATGTAGGATCGAAAACGACCCGCCAGGGTCCAGAACGGGAAACGGCAGTGGAAAAAATCGGAAACCAGCACGAGAACTTCGCTCGAGGGTAGAGCAACTTGTAGGAACTGACGGTTCAAAAATAGGAATCCCGGTCAGAGAATTACGAGCGAAAAATGGGATTTTCAAAGACCAAGGCTCAAAAACAGACCGCCGGGGTCCGGAATGGGAAACGGCCATGGGAAAAATCAAAAACTGACATGAGCACTTCGCTCGGGGGTAGTGTAACTAAGAGGAACTGACGGTCTGCAAATAGGACTCTCGGTTAGAGAAATACGAGCGAAACATGGGATTTTCCCGCACTTAGGCTCGAAAACGGCCCGCCGAGAGTCCGGAATGGGGAACGTATGCGGGAAAAATTAGAAAACGTCACGAGCACTTCGTTCGAGTGTAGAGTAACCTGTAGGAACTGACAGTTAGCAAATAGCACTCTCGGTTAGAGAATTACGAGCGAAACATGAGATTTTCTAACACTTAGGCTCGAAAACGGCCCGCCGGGGGCCCGAAACTGAAAACGGCCATGGGAAAAATTGGAAACCTGCACGAGCACATCGCTCGTGGGAAGATTAACCTATAGGAACTAACGGTTCGCAAATAGGACTCCCGGTTAGAGAATTACAAGAGAAACATGGGATTTTCCAACACATAGGCTCGAAAACGGCCCGCCGGGCGCCCGAAACGGGAAACGGCCGTGGGAAAAATCGCAAACCAGAACGAGCACTTCGCTTGATGGTAGAGTAACCTGTAGGAATTGACGGTTCCCAAATAGGACTCCCGGTTAGTGAATCACGAGCGAGACGCGGGATTTTCCGACACTTAGGCTCAAAAACGGCCCGCTGGAGGTCCAGAACGGGAAACGGCCACGGGAAGAATCGGAGACTGGCACGAGCACTTCGCTCAAGGGTAGATGAACCTGTAGGAGTTGACGGTTCGCAAATAGGACTCCCAGTTAGAGAATCAAGAGAGAAACATGGGATTTTCCCCCACTTAGGCTCGACAACGGCCCACCGGGGGCCCGGAATGGGAAACGGCCGCGGGAAAAATAAAAAACCGGCAAGAGCACTTCGCTCGAGGGTATGGTAACTAAGAGAAGCTGACGGTGCACATATAGGACTCCCCGTTAGAGAATTACGAGCGAAACACGGGGTCTTCCAACACTTAGGCTCGTAAACGGCCTGTCTGGGATCCGGAACGGGAAACGGTCCAAGAATAACTAGGAAACCAGCACCAGCACTTCGTTCGAGGGTAGATTAACGTGTAGGAACTGACGGTTCGGAAATAGGTCTCACGGTTTGAGAATTACAAGCGAAACATGGGATTTTCCAATACTTAGGCTCGAAAACGAGCCGCCAGGGGTCCTGAACGGGATACGGCCGCGGGAATAATTGAAACTCGGTACGAGCACCTTGCTCAGGGGTAGAGTAACTTGTAGTTACTGACGGTTCGTAAATAGGACTCCCGGTTAAAAAATTACGAGCGAAACATGGGATTTTCCCACACTTAGGCTCGAAAACGGCCTGCCGGGGGTCCGGAACAGGAAACGGCCGCAGGAAAAATCGGAAAGTGGCACGAGCACTTCGCTCAAGGGTAGAGTAACTTATAGGAACTAACGGTTCACAAATATGACTCCCGGTTAGAGAATTACGAGCGAATCATGAGATTTTCCAACACTTAGGCTCGAAAACGGCCCGCCGGGGGTCCGGAATGATAAACGGCCGCGGGAAAAATTAGAAACTAAAACGAGCACTTCGCTCGAGGGTAGAGTAACTTGTAAGAACTGACGGTTCGCAAATAGAACTCCCGGACAGAGAATTACAAGCGAAACATGCAATTTTCCAACACTTTAGCTCGAAAATGGCCTGCCAGGGGTCCGAAACGGGAAACGGTCCAAGAATAACAAGGAAACCAGCACGAGCACCTCGTTTGAGGGTAGATTAACCTGTAGTAACTAACGGTTCGCAAATAGGACTCGGCGTTTGAGAATTACGAGCAAAACATGGGATTTTCCAATACTTAAGCTCGAAAACAGCTTGCGAGGGTCCGGAACGGGAAACGGCCGTGGAAAAAATGGAAACCGGCACGAGCACGTCGCTCGAGGGTAGACTAACTTGTAGGAGCTTGACGGTTCGCAGATAAGACTCTCGGTTAGAGGATTATGACTGAAATATAGGATTTTCCATCACTAAGGCTCGAAAACATCCCGCTGTTGGCCCGGAACATGAAACGGCAACGGGAAAAATCAAAAACCGGCACGAGCACTTCGCTCGAGGGTAGATTAACCTGTAGGAACTGACAGTACACAAATAGGACTCCCGGTTAGAGAATTACGAGCGAAACATGGGATTTTCCAACACTTTGGCTCGAAAACGGCCCGCGGGGGGCCCGGAAGTGGAAACGCTGTGGGAAAAATCGAAAACCGGCACGAGCACTTCGGTTGAGGGTAGAGTAACATGTAGGAACTGATAGTTCGTAAATAGGACTCCGGGTTAGAGAATTAAGAGCAAAACATAGGATTTTCCCATACTTAGGCTCGACAACGGCCCGCCGGGGGTCCGGAACGGGAAATGGCCGTGGGAAAAAAAAGAAACCACCAAGAACAGTTCGCTCGAGTGTAGGGTAACTTATAGGAACTGACGGTTCAAAAATAAGACTCCCGGACAGAAAATTACGACAAAAAATGGGATTTTCCAAGACTTAGGCTCAAAAATGGGCCGTCGGGGGTCCGGAATGAGAAACGACCAGGGGAGAAATCAAAAACTGACACGAGCACTTCGCTCGGGGATAGAGTAACTAAGAGGAATTGACAGTTCGCTAATAGGACTCCCGGTTAGAGAATTACAACCCAAACATAGGATTTTTCCAACACTCAGGCTCGAAAACGGCCCGCCGGGGTTCGGGAACGGGAAACAGCCGAGGGAAAAATCAGAAATCGGCATGAGCACTTCGCTCGGGTATAGATTAACTAAGAGGAACTGACGGTTCGCAAATAGGACTCCCGGTTAGAGAATTACGAGCGAAACTTGGGATTTTCCCACACTTAGACTCGAAAATGGCCCGCCGGGGTCCGGAATGGGAAACGGCAGTGGGAAAAATAAAAAACAGCATGAGCACATCGCTCGAGGGTAGAGTAACTTGTAGGAACTGACAGTTCAAAAATAGGACTCCCGGTCAGAGAATTACGAGCGAAAAAAGGGATTTTCCAAGACTTAGGCTCGAAAACGGGCCGCCGGGGGTCCGGAATAGGAAATGGCCACGGGAAAAATCGAAAAATGACACGAGCACTTCGCTCTGGGGTAGAGTAACAAGAGGAACTAGCAGCTCATAAATAGGACTCTCGGTTAGAGAATTACGAGCGAAACATGGGATTTTCCAAGACTTAGGCTCGAAAACGGGCCGCCGGGGGTCCGGAATGAGAAAGGACCACGGGAGAATTCATAAACTGACATGAGCACTTCGCTCGGGAGTACAGTAACTAAGAGGAACTGACGGTTCGCAAATAAGACTCACGGTTAGAGAATTACAAGCGAAAAATAGGATTTTCCAATACTTAGCGCGAAAACGGCCCGCCGGGGGTCAGGAACGGGAAATGGCCGCAGGAAAAACTGAAAACCGGCACGAGCACTTCACTTGAGGGTAGAGTAACCAGTAGGAACTGACGGCTCGCAAATAGGACTCCCGGTTAGAGAATTACGAGCGAAACATGTGATTTTCCCACACTTAGGCTCGAAAACGGCCCGCAGAGGTCTGGAACGGGAAACGGCAGCGGGAAAAATCGGAAACCAGAACGAGCACTTCGCTCGAGTGTAGAGTAACTTGTAGGAACTGACGGTTCAAAAATAGGACTCCTGGTCAGAGAATTATGATCGAAAAATGGGATTTTCCAAGACTTAGGCACGAAAACGGGCAGCCGGGGGTCCGGAACGAGAAACGGCCACAGGAAAATCAGAAACCGACACGAGTACTTCGCTCGGGAGCAAAGTAACTAAGAGGAACTGACATTTCACAAATAGGACTCCCGGTTAGAGAATTACGAGCGGAACATGGGATTTTCCCACCCTTAGGCTCGAAAAAGGCCCGTCGGGGGTCCGGAACGGGAAACGGCTGCGAGAAAAATCAAAAACCGGCACGAGCACGTCGCTTAAGGGTAGAATAACCTGTAGGAACTGACGGTTCGTAGATAGGACCCCCGGTTAGAGAATTAAGACTGAAATATTGGATTTTCCAATACTAAGGCTCGAAAACGGCCAGCCGCGGGAAAAATCGGTAACCGGTACGAGCACTTCGCTCGGGGGTAGATTAACCTGTAAGAACTAACAGTACGCAAATAGGACTCCCGGTTAGAGAAATTACGAGAGAGACATGGGATTTTCCAACACTTAGGCTCGAAAACGGCCCGCCGGGGGCCCGAAACGGGAAACGGCCGTGGGGAAAATCGTAAACCGGCACAAGCACTTCGCTCGAGGGTAGAGTAATCTGTAGGAATTGACGGTTCACAAATAGAACTCCCGGTTAGAGAATTACGAGCGAAACATGGGATTTTCCAACACTTAGGCTAGAAAACCCCGCTGGGGGTCCGGAATGGGAAACGGCCACGGGAAAAATCGGAAACTGTTACGAGCACTTCGCTCGAGGGTAGATTAACCTGTAGGAACTGACTGTTCATAAATAGGACTCCCGGCTAGAGGATTAAGAGAGAAACATGGGAATTTCCCACACTTAGGCTCGACAACGGCCCGCCGGGGGCCCGGAACGCGAAACGGGCACGGGAAAACTCAGAAACTAGCAAGACCACTTCGCTCGGGGGTAGAGTAATTAAGAGGAACTGACGGTTCGCATATAGGACTCCCGGTTAGAGAAATACGAGCGAAACATGGGATTTTCCAACACTTATGCTCGAAAACGGCCTGCCAGGGGTCCAGAACGGGAAACGGTCCAAGAATAACATGGAAACCAGCACGAGCACTTCGTTCGAGGGTAAATATACATGTAGGAACTGACGGTTCGGAAATAGGACTCACGGTTTGGGAATTACGAGCGAAACATGGGATTTTCCAATACTTAGGCTCGAAAACGGCCTGCGGGGGTCCGGAATGGGAAACGGCCATGGTTAAAATGGAAATCGGCATGAGCACGTCGCTCGAGGGTAGAGTAACTTATAGGAACTTGACGGTTCGCAGATAGGACTCTCAGTTAGAGAATTATGACCAAAATATAGGATTTTCCAACACTAAGGCTCGAAAACGGCCCGCCGGGGGCACGGAACATCAAATGGCAGCGGGAAAAATCAGAAACCGGCATGAGTACTTCGTTCGAGGGAAGATTAACCTGTAGGAACTGACGGTACACAAATAGGACTCCCGGTTAGAGAATTACGAGCGAAACATGGGATTTTGCAACACTTAGGCTCGAAAACGGCCCACCGGGGGCCCGAAACAGGAAAAGGCCGTGGGAAAAATTGTAAACCGGCAAGAGCACTTCGCTCAAGGGAAGAGTAACCTGTAGGAATTGACAGTTCACAAATAGGACTCCGGGTTAGAGAATTACGGTGAAACATGGGATTTTCCAATACTTAGGCTCGGTAATGGCCCGCTGGGAGTCTGAAATGGGAAACGGCCATGGGAAAAATTGGAAACTGGCACGAACACTTCGCTCGAGGGTATATTAACCTGTAGGAACTAACAGTTCGTTAATAGGACTCTCGGTTAGAGAATTAAGAGAGAAACATGGGATTTTCCCACACTTAGGCTCGACAACGGCTCGCTGGGTGCCCGAAACGGGAAATGGGCGCGGGAAAAATCAGAAACCGGCAAGAGAACTTCACTCGGGGGTAGGGTAACTAAGAGGAACTGACAGTTTGCATATAGACTCCCAGTTAGAGAATTACAAGCGAAACATGGGATTTGCAACACTTAGGCTCGAAAACAGCCAGTCGGGGGTCAGAAACGAGAAATAGTCCATGGAAAAATAGGAAACCAGCATGAGCACTTCCCTCGAGGGTAGATTAACCTATAGGAACTGACGGTTTGCAAATAGGACTCCTGGTTATAGAATTACGATCGAAACATGGAATTTTCCCACACTTGGGCTAGAAAACAGCCCGCCGGGGGTCCAGAAAGGGAAACGGATAGGGGAAAAACCAAAAACCGACATGAGCACTTCGTTCAGGGGTAAACTAACTAAGAGGAACCGACGGTTCGCAAATAGGACTAACGGTTAAAGAATTACGAGAGAAACATGGGATTTTCCCACACTTAGGCTCGAAAACGGCCCGCCGGGAGTCCGGAACGGGAAACGGCAGCGGGAAGAATTGGAAACCGGCACGAGCACTTCGCTCAATGGTAGAGTAACCTGTAGGAACTGACAGTTAGCAAATAGGACTCTCGGTTAGAGAATTACGAGCGAAACATGAGATTTTCCAACACTTAAGCTCGAAAATGGCCCGCCGGGGGTCCGAAAAGGGAAACGACCGTGGGAAAAATCGAAAACCGATAGGAGCACGTCGCTCGAAGGTAGATTAACTTGTAGGAACTGACGGTTCGCAGATAGGACTCTCGGTTATAGGATTTTCCAACACTAAGGCTTGAAAACGGCCCGCCGGGGGCCCAGAACGGAAAATGGCGGTGGGAAAAATTGGAAACCGACACGAGCACTTCGCTCGAGAGTAGATTAACCTGTAGGAACTAATGGTTCGCAAATAGGACTTCCGGTTAGAGAATTACGAGATAAACATGGGATTTTCCAACACAGAGGCTCGAAAACGGTCCGCCGGGGGCCTGAATCTGGAAACAGGTGCAGGAAAAAACTGAAACCGGCACGAGCACTTCGGTCGAGGGTACTGTAACAAGTAGGAACTGACGGTTCTTAAATAGGACTCTCGGTTAGAGAATTACGAGCGAAACATGGGATACTCCAACACTTAGGCTCGACAACGGCCCGCCGGGGGCCCAGAACGAGAAACCGTCGCGGGAAAAATCAGAAACCTGCAAGAGCACTTCGCTCGGGGGTAGAGTAACGAAGAGGAACTGACGGTTCGCATATAGGACTCTCGGTTAGAGAATTATGAACGAGGCTTGAAAACGGCCTGCCGGGGGTCGGGAATGGGACACGGCCGCTGGAAAAATCAGAAACTGGCATGAGCACTTCGCTCGTGGGTAGAGTAACCTGTAGGAACAAACGGTTAGCAAATAGACTCCCGGTTAGAGAATTACGAGCGAAACATGAGATTTTACAAAGCTTAGGCTCGAAAAGGGCACACCGGGGGTCCAGAACTGGAAATGGCCGCAGGAAAAATCAAAAATCGGCACGAGCACTTCGCTCGAGGGTAGAGTAACTTGTAGGAACTGACGGTTCGCAAATAAGACTCCCGGTCAAAGAATTACGAGCGAAACATGGGATTTTCCAACGCTTATGTTCGAAAATAGGCTGTCGGAGGTCCGGAACGGGAAATGGTTCAAGGAAAAATAGGAAACCGGCACGAGCACGTCGCTCGAGTGTAGATTAACCTGTAAGAACTGACGGTTCGCAAATAAGACTCCCGGTTACATAATTACGAGCGAAACATGGGATTTACCAATACTTAGGCTCGAAAACGGCCCGCCGGGGGTCCTGAATGGGAAACGTCCGTGGGAAAAATTGGAAGCCAGCACGAGCACGTTGCTCGAGGGTAGAGTAACCTGTAGGAACTGACGGTTTGTAAATAGGACTCCCGGTTAGAGAATTACGATCCAAACATGGGATTTTCCCACACTTAGGCTAGAAAACGGCCCGCTGGGGGTCCAAAACTGGAAATGGCCGCGGGAAAAATAAGAAACTGTCACGAGCACTTCGCTCGAGCGTAGACTAACTAAGAGGAACTGACGGTTCGCAAATATGACTTCCGATTAGAGAATTACGAGCGAAACATGGGATTTTCCCACACTTAGGCTCGAAAACGGCCCGCCGGGAGTCTGGAACGGGAAACGGCCGTGGTAAAAATTGGAAATCGGCACGAGCACTTCGCTCGAGGGTAGAGTAACCTGTAGGAACTAACAGTTAGCAAATAGGACTCTCAGTTAGAGAATTACGAGCGAAACATGAGATTTTCCAGCACTTAGGCTCGAAAATGGCCCGCCGGGGGTCCGAAACGGGAAAAGTCTGCGGGAAAAATTTGAAACCAGTACGAGCACGGCGCTCGAGGGTAGAGTAACCTGTAGGAACTGACGGTTCACAGATAGGACTCCCGGTTAGAGAATTACGACCGAAATATACGATTTTCCAACACTAAGGCACGAAAATGGCCCGCCGGGTGCCCAGAACGGAAAACGGCAGTGGGAAAAATTGAGAATCGGCACGAGCACTTCGCTTGAGGGTAGATTAACCTGTAGAAACTAACGGTTCGCAAATAGGGCTCCCGGTTAGAGAATTACGAGAGAAACATGGGATTTTCCAACACTTAGGCTCGAAAACGGCCCGCCGTGGGTCAGGAACGGGAAACGGCCGTTGGAAAAATAGGAAACTGGCACGAGCACCTCGCACGGGGGGTGTAGTAGCTAAGAGGAACTGACCGTTCGCAAATAAGACTCCCGGTTAGAGAATTACGATCGAAACATAGGATTTTTCCCACACTTAGGCTAGAAAACAGCCCGCTGGGTGTCCGAAACGGGAAACAGCCACGGGAAAAAATGGAAACCGGCACGAGTACTTCGCTCCAGGGTAGAGTAACCTGTAGGAATTGACGGGTAGCAAATAGACTCTCGGTTAGAGAATTACGAGCGAAACATTAGATTTTCCAACACTTAGGCTCGAAAATGGCCCGTCGGGGGTCCAAAATTGGAAACGGCCGCAGGAAAAATCGAAAACTTCCACGAGCACTTCGATCGAGGGAAGAGTAACTTGTAGGAACTAACGGTTCGTAAAAAGGACTCCCGGTCAGAGAATTACGAGCGAAGCATGGGATTTTCCAACACTTAGGCTGAAAAATGACCTGTCGAGGGTCCGGAACGGGAAATGTTCCAAGGAAAAATAGGAAACCGCCACGAGCACTTCGCGCGAGGGTAGATTAGCCTGTAAGAACTGTTGCTTCACAAATAAGACTCCCGGTTAGAGAATTACGAGCGAAACATGACATTTACCAATACTTAGGCTCGAAAACGGCCCGCCGGGGGTCCGGAATGGGAAACGTTCGCAGAAAATATCAGAAACCGGCACGAGCACGTCGCTCGAGTGTAGAGTAACCTGTAGGAACTGACGGTTCGCAGATAGGACTCCCGGTCAGAGAATTACGACTGAAATATAGGATTTCCCGACTCTAAGGCTCGAAAACGGCCAACCGGGGGCTCGGAATAGAAAACGATAGTGGGAAAAATTCGAAACTGGCACGAGCACTTCGCCCGAGGGTAGATTCAACTGTAGGAAGTAATGCTTCGCAAATAGGACTCCTGGTTAGAGAATTACGAGAGAAACATGGAATTTTCCAACACTTTGGCTCGAAAACCGCCCGCAGGGGCCTGAGTCTTGAAACGGGCGTGGAAAAAATTGGAAACCAGCATGAGCACTTCGCTCGAGGGTAGAGTAACATGTAGGAACTGACGGTTCGCAAATTGGACTCCCGGTTAGATAATTACGAGCGAAATATGGGATTTTCCATCACTTAGGCTCGAAAACGACCTGCCGGGGGTCCGGAATGGGAAACGGCCGCGGGAAAAATTAGAAACCATCATGCACACATCGTTCGAGGGTAGATTGACCTGTAGGAACTGACAGTTCGTAAATAGGACTCCCGGTTAGAGAATTATGAGTGAAACATGGGAACTTTCCAACACTTAGGCTTGAAAACGGCCCGCCGGGGGTCCGGAACGGGAAATGGTCCAAGGAAAAATAGGAAATCGGCATGAACACTTCATTCGAGGGTAGATTAATCTGAAGGAACTGACGGTTCGCAAATAAGACTCCTGGTTAGAGCATTACGAGCGAAACATGGGATTTACCAATACTTAGGCTCGAAAACGGCCCGCCGGGGGTTCGGAATGGGAAACATCTGCGGGAAAAATCGGAAACCGGCACGAGCACGTTGTTCAAGGGTAGAGTAACCTGTAGGAACTGACGGTTCGCAGATTGGTCTCCCAGTTAGAAAATCACGTCCGAAATATAGGATTTTCCAACACTAATGCTCGAAAACGGCCCGCCGGGTGCCCGGAACGGAAAACAGCCGTGGGAAAAATTGGAAACCGGCACGAGCACTTCGCTCGAGGGTAGAGTAACATGTAGGAACTGACGGTACGAAAATTGGACTCCCTGTTAGAGAATTACGAGCGAAACATGGGATTTTCCATCACTTAGGCTCGAAAACGACCTGCCGGGGGTCCGGAATGGGAAACGGCTGCGGGAAAAATTAGAAACCATCACGCGCACTTCGTTCGAGGGTAGATTAACCTGTAGGAACTGACAGTTCGCAAATTCGACTCACGGTTAGTGAATTAAGAGAGAAACATGGGATTTTCCCACACTTAGGCTCGACAACGGCCCGCCGGGGGGCCGAAACGGGAAACGGCCGCGGAAAAAATCAGAAACAGGCAAGAGCACTTCGCTCGGGAGTAGAGTAACCTGTAGGAATAGACGGTTCGCAAATAGGACACACGGTTGGAGAATTACGAGCGAAAAATGGGATTTTCCAAGACTTAGGCTGGAAAACGGGCAGCTGGGGGTTTGGAATGGGAAACGGCCGCGGGAAAAATCGAAAACCGGCACGAGCACTTCGCACGGGGGTAGAGTAACTTGTAGGAACTGACGGTTCGCAACTAGGACTCCCGGTTAGAGAATTACGAGCGAAACATGGGATTTTCCCTCACTTAGGCTCGAAAACGGCCCGCGGGGGGTCCGGAATGGAAAACGGCCGCGGGAAAAATCGAAAACCGGCTCGAGCACTTCATTCAAGGGTAGATATAGGAACTAACTGTTCGCAAATAAGACTCCCAGTTAGAGAATTACGAGCGAAATATGAGATTTTCCAACACTTAGGCTCGAAAAGTGCCCGTCGGGGATCCGGAACGAGAAACGGCCATAGGAAAAATCGGAAACCGAAATGAGCACTTCGCTCGATGGTAGAGTAACTTGTAGGAACTAATGGTTCGCAAATAAGACTCCCGGTTAGAGAATTACGAGCGAAACATGAGATTTTCCAACCCTTAGTCTCGAAAACGGCCCGCCGATGGTCCGGAACGAGAAACGGCCGCGGGAAAAATTGTAAACTGAAGCGAGCACTTCACTCGAGGGTAGAGTAACTTGTAGGAACTGACGGTTCGCAAATAGGACTCCTGGTCAGAGAATTACGAGCGAAACATGGAATTTTCCAACACTTGCGCTCGAAAACGGCCCACCGGCGGTCCGGAATGGTAAACGGCCGTGGGAAAAATCGGAAACCGGCACGAGCACGTCACTCGAGGGTAGAGTAACATGTAGGAACTTGACGGTTCGCAGATAGGACTCCCGGTTAGAAAATTACGACTGAAATATAGTATTTTCCAACACTAAGGCTCGAAAACGGCCCGCCGAGTGCCCGAAAAGGGAAACGGCCCGCCGAGTGCCCGAAAAGGGAAACGGCCGTGGGAAAAAATGGAAACCAGCACGAGCACTTCGCTCGAGGGTTGATTAAGCTGTAAGAACTGACGGTTCAAAAATAGGACTCCCGGTTAAATAATTACGAGAGAAACATGGGATTTTCCAACACTTAGGCTCGAAAACGGCCCGCCGGGGACCCGGAACTTGAAACGGTCGCGGAAAAATTCGGAAACCGGCATGAGCACTTCGCTCGAGGGGAGATTAACATGTAGGAACTGACGGTTCGCAAATAGGACTCCCAGTTAGAGCGAAACATGGGATTTTCCAACACTTAGGCTCGAAAACGGCCTGCCGGGGGTCCGGAATGGGAAACGGCCTCGGGAAAAATTAGAAATCGGAATGAGCACTTCTCTCGAGGGTAGATTAACCTGTAGGAACTGACGGTTCGCAAATGGGACGCCCGGTTAGAGAATTATGTGCGAAACATGGGATTTTCTAAACTTAGGCTAGAAAACGGCCCGCCGTGGGCCGGAATGGGAAACAGTCCAAGGAAAAATAAGAAACTGGCACGAACACTTTGCTCAAGGGTAGGTTAACCTGTAGGAACTGATGGTTCGCAAATAGGACTCCCGGTTAGAGAATTACGAACGAAACATGGGATTTTCCAATACTTAGGCTAAAAAACGGCCCGCCGGGGGTCCGGAACTGGAAACGGCCACGGGAAAAATTGAAAACCGGCACGAGCACGTCACTCGAGGGTAGAGTAACCTGTAGGAACTGACGGTTCGCAAATAGGACTCCCGATTAGAGAATTACGAGCGAAACATGAGATTTTCCAACACTTTGGCTCGAAAACGGCCCGCCGGGGGTCTAAAACGGGAAACGGCCGCGGGAAAAATAGGAAATCGGCACGAGCACTTCGCTCGAGGGTAGAGTAACCTGTAAGAACTGACAGTTCGCAAATAGGACTCCCGGTTAGAGAATTTGACATAACAATGTTTAATTTGGAATACTTAAGTCTCGAAAATAGGCCGTCGTTGGTCGAAAATGGGAAACGGCCATCGAACCTCCCAGAAATCAGCATGGATACCTTCTTCAATGCCAAAGTAACTTGTTGGAATTGGCGGTTAGTGAATCGGACTTTTGGTTAACAAATTAGATGAAAAAGCCGCCGGTTTGTCAACACTTAAACTGGAAAAAAGTCAGCAGAAAAACGTAGGAAAAGTTTTATTTATATATATACATGTTTATGTTTCATTTATAATTTAATTCATTGAAAAGGTTTTAATGTTGTTTTTGTCATTGCAGATTAATGGACGCTTTATGATCGGTTGCAGACTTGTGGGGGTGTTGACTTCTTTTTGGTTTATTTGTATATATATATATATATATATATATGTATATTGGACATTTATACTAGACTGTATCATTATTGATTGTAATATTTGTTTAATGAGATGAATGATTCAATGAAAAATGGAGATGGTTGTTTGTTTATTTAGTAACATTTGTTTAATTGCATTTTTTATGTTAAATATAGGTATATGAACATGTTTATTTTTGATACAGGTGTATAAACAAGTTTACAGGAAAATAATAATGAAAAACTAAATATAATGTTTAAAAAAAAAGGCCATTGCCGACGAAATTTTTCGTCGGAAAAATTCAAAAAAAATTTCAAAAAAAAAAAAGATTTTGCCGAAGAAAATTTTCGTCGGCAAAATTAAAAATTAAAAAAAAAATGATTTTGCCGACGAAACGTTTCGTCGGTAAAATTAAAAATAAAAATTCAAAAAAAAATAAAATGATTTTGCCGACTAAAATTTTCATAGGCAAAATAAAAAATTAAAATTAAAAAAAATAAAATGATTTTTTCGAAGAAAATAAAAAAATAAAAAAAAGTAAAATGATTTTCCCGACGAAAAAAAAGTTGAAAAAATGAAAAAATAAAAAATAAAAAAAAGTAGAATGATTTGGCTGACGAAAAAAAACGTCGGTAAACTTAAGATAATCGTCGGTAGAAGGTATATTTTTGCAGACGAAAATTCATTTCGTCGGGAAAAGTCTTTGTTGACCATCTTTTGCTGATGTCTGCCCGACGAAAAAATTTTCATCGGTAAACACTTTTGCCGACGAAAATGGGACTTTTGGCGACGAAAAATTTTGTCACCAAAAGTTCTGGTTCTTATAGTGCTGATGATATGTCATGTAGACATCCGATCATGCTTAGAGATGCGACACATTTTGGGGTTTTTGTTTAACATCTTTTGGGTTATTCATTTGGATGTACTTGCCTTTATTGGCCATTATTTGGGGCAATTCAATTAACTGGTCTTTTGTATAAAGTTTAACTTTATATTTTGGGAAATGTGCTAATAATCATTAATGCTCACTCTGACACTATGTTGTTTATAATTGTGAAATCAGTCTTGTCGTGAAATGAGACGGTATGAATATGATTTACTACACGCTTCCGTAATCCCGAATATGTGTATGTTTTCATGTGAGATTACTTGTATGAAAAATCCTCACCGCGGAATCCTGTGAGAAATCACGTGTACAGATGAAATGTTCTTGTTAAACCCGTGTACGGATTAGCCAACCAAAGATATGCACGTGGCGCGGCATCATTAGTCGCATGAGGATCCCAGATCAGGCTCCCTAACCCGGTCCGGGGTCGCGACACTTAGTAACTGGTAGGCCCCTTAGAAAATTCGTAGAAATGCTCTCCGATGGCCGACTAGGTATAGGTAGTGGCGTATACAACCCCAGTTTTCTATTGTAAGGCTTGCTAATATTGCACAAAACGCATCCACGATTAAAATAATTCACATCATTCTGCATATTAGGCTAATGAACATACCTTTTGCAAATTCGCTACTGTCATATGCATACGGAAATGTCCTGCAATTACGGAAGTGTGAGCCTCTTAGATGAGCTTCAACTGAACGCAAAGCTTCCCATCTTTGAAGTGCAAATCATCTTCAAAGTGATACCATTAACTATATCATTACCTTCCTTCAATCTCATGTAAGTGTCTTCGAAATCTGTATCTTCAATATACTCGCTTTTATATGCATCGTGCCCAAATGGTTCCATACTCATGACAACTGCAATTGTCTTCAAAGGAGACCCTAACAACATCTTTGCTAATTGATTTGTTTTTCCTTTTTTTTATTTGATTTAAAGATTAAACTGCTGAAGAAAACCCATCAACTAGAAATGTTGTGCCTGCGGCAACTTAGATTGAGTTTGCAAATATTTTAAAGGTTCATGATCTGTATGCGCAATAGTTTTTTTTCCCATAACATAATATCTCCATTTCTTAACAGCAAAAACTAAAGCATATAGGGCCTGTTTCTTTTATGGAATTTCTGCCAGGAATTCACCATGCGGTTGAGAATTCCTGGACATGATGTGACATCTTGCCCCCTAGAATCTCCAAATGTCATATTTCTTCACTAGCATTTTCAAATTTCAACCACATAAAAGGTCCCAAATGACCTTTGGGAATTTAGGAATTCCACCATCTTTGTATTTTGGTGGAATTCCTGAATGCTTATGTTCAATGGAGCATCTAGAAATTCTACATGTCTGGGAATTCGGAAATTCCTTGAATCTTAGAAAACAAATAGGCCCATAGTTCCTTGTCATAAGTGGGAATTTCTTGAATCTTAGAAAAGAAACAGGCCCATAATTCCTTGTCATAAGTGTGATATTTCAACACAGAACCTGGAAATAATTTTGAATGATAACAGAACAAGCTTACATCCTTGTAGTCACATAAATCCCATAGCATGGCCAAATGCGTTAGTCTTTATTTCAAATGGCATTTGCATGTCAGGCATGGCAAGTACAGGTGCACTACAAATTCTCTCTTTCAACATCTTATATGTCATTTCTTCCAATGAATCCCATGTGATGCCTTTATCCTTTTGAAGCTGCCCGAGCAATGGCATACCTATATGAGGATAGTCCCACCACCATTCACATGACTCCAATAAATCAGTGACTTTTTTTCAAGTTCACGTTGTTTTACATTCAACCTCTATTATGCATTCTTTAATGTTGTGCGTGTGCGCTGAAGCGCAAACCATGTGATCGAACAACCATGGCACACAAGAGAGAGACAAAGATTTTACGTGGTTCGACAAACCCGCTTACGTCCATAATATTTGAACAATGACTCACGTCTTGACTCTCTTATGAGTCTAGGGTTATAGATTATATTGTATATATAATCTCCGCTTTCTTAGTCCCCAAAAATGCCCCAGTATAAAGACCAAAATACACTTGATCCTGAACCCGGTCATTGGTTAAACCAATGGATCACTCCGGTAAACCAAGAATACAAGACATAAACCCAACATTTAAAACTTTAAACATGGTCTTCAAATGTACCATGTGCTCTTTCCATGTATGTTGTAAACCAAAATATCATCAAGGAAAACCAATACAAATTTATCCAACACATGTCATAACTCATAAGACCTCATTCATCAAGAGCATAAAAGTTGCGGGTGCATTAGTAAAATCAAAAGGCATCACTAACCACTTATATAAACCTCATTTTATTTTAAAAGCAGTTTTCCAAACTACAAAACAAATAACTTTGTCTATTGCCAAGATCCCAAACTCCTGGCCACAATAATATATATTATGCAATTAATGCCACAAGCGCACACCACATGGATTTTTTAACGTGGTAAAATCCTGAAAATGGAAAACATCCATGGCCAATAGATGTAAAAAAATTCCACTATCAGATAGGTAGGGACCACTTACGTTTTGGTTACTAGTCCCTACAAAACACTCAAGAACTCATGTTCTTCTTCCTCAAGTCTTTCTGCATTTTTTCTTACATTTTTCTATACCTTCTTCTCTCTGTTTTTTTTTTTCCCTTTTTTCTACAGAGAACAAGAAGCCCTCAAAGAAAACCAGATCTCCCAAAAATCCCCCTTTTGCGAAGTTTTCCTCTTTTTAAACTCTCCCTTTTTCTAAATGCTTGAGGTGGTTATGCGGAAAAATGACCCCACAACCTAAAGCCCATTAAAAAAAGAATTTTTTAAAGAAGTCCTTAAGTTTTTTCCTTATTTTTAAAAATGACAAAAGTTCTAAAACTTTTCAAATTAGTCCCAAAGTTTTCCATGAAGTTTTCAATTAAGGACATTCATCCATTTAAAGCTATTTTCCGGCAACTTTTTTCCTCAATTTTTTTAAATTATCCAAACCACCCTTCATTGAGATAAAACCCCCATTCACTTCCTCTATATTTTCTTCCTTTTTTTTTTCACTGGCAGCCTCACAGTAATCGAGGAAAACTAGCATTTTCACGGAGATCGGCTAAATGTAGTGGCTGCCAGATTCATGTCATGGCTTTAAATAAAGGTACTCTGGGTATTTAAAAAAAATGTGGGAAAACTCCATAAAAGTTACAATTAAATGGCCAGATGTCCTTGATTGAAATTTTATTGAAAAACTTAGGGACTAATTTGAAAAGTTTTGAGACTTGTGCCCTTCTTTGAAAAAAGGTAAAAACTTAAAGACTTATTTGAAAATTTCCCTTAAAAAAACTCATTTCATATCACATTACACGTTCTATTACTTATCTCACTAGATCCATGGATATACATCTAGAAAATCTTCTTAAGAACTTTTTTATAATGAGAATTGGATTGAGAAAGTTCCCTGAAAATCAGTATGCTAAATAGGTAGATGTAGATGTTGACAAAAAAAAAAATTGTGTCACTTTGCCTCTTCAACATCAAGAAAGCTACATGAAGTCGCAGCCTACCACAAGCAGACAATGCTACTTCAAAAAATCAAATCTTGTTAGAATCAAACAAAAACTGTAAGATCCTTCAAGACAACCAAAAGAGGAGTACACAAGACGTTTCGAGCCATTTCAAAATCATGTGGCCCAACTTCGCCTCTCCAATAGCTGAACAGGAGCTCTCAGCGGCGACAACATCGAAGAGACTAAATCTTTGATCAGAGCCTATGGATGGTCCCAAAATACATCCAAAAGGCTCCACGTCAAGTTCCAAGTCAAATCGACAACGTTTAACCCTACATCAACCCTCGAACAGTTAAATCAAGCCTCTCGGCGACAATAACTATCGAGGCCATCACTCATCAAATAGAGCACATGGGTGGCTTCAAGATGCTTATAAAGGGCTACACGTCAAGTTTCAGGTCATTTCAGCAACATTTGACCAGACTTTGACTCTCGAAAGCCAAGTCAGGCCTCTCGGCGGCGAAGCTCCCCGAGACCATGGTTTCCAAGACAGAGCCTATGGATCATCTCAAAATGACTCCAATAGGTTCCCTGTCAAATTTCAAGTCAATCGGACATCAGTTGACCGGACATCAAGGCACGACATCTTCCTCGCGATAAAATCAAGTCTACTGACGACAGGACCCCATACGGCTTCAAAACTCAAAGAAAAGCCTATGGTTGGTCTTATTTTTTGCTCAGGAGACTTTATCTCAAATTTCAGGTCATTCCGACATCGTTTGACCCAGTTTCAGCTTCTGACGGAAAATCGGCAGCTCTACGCGACTAAGTCTTTGGCTTTCCCGGAAAATTGGAAACATTGCACCCCAAAATGCAAGGATTCTCGTCAAGTTTTTTACAGGAAAATCAGACCAATAAATATGCAAAAATGTCAAGAAAAATACAGAAAAAAAAAGAATGAAAAAAGACCTCGAAACGGCCGCGAAATGGGACCAAAAGGGGATAATTCCCCCTAGGTCGCATCCCGCGACCATGGAGCCCCGAATCCCCGTATTCGCCCCGAAAAGCCCCGTTTTCCGTCGTTTTTCGCGTTTCGAAGCTTCCAACCCCTGTGATTTTCCAAAATTCATACTTTTGATGCACCAAATCCTTTGACATCCATCAAAATCACGGGTCCGTCTTCAAGAGTATCAAAATCAACATTGATCACCAACCGGTCGACCAAAAAAGTGCACTTTCTAACCGATCGATCGAGAAATCGACAGGACATGTTTCACCGCCTGCTGTTAGCTATCAATGTCTAAAGTTACATGGTCATCTAACGTTGATCAACATGTAGATCCATCGATGATCATCAAAAGAACTCCAAAAGACGCGGCACAGCCCGCGACTCTTCAACTGCTCGGCGACACTTAATACTGTTAATTGACTAGATTTATTGCAGTCATTAATTCATTACTTTGGACGGCGCAATCAGAAGCAAGCATTCAGGAGTTACAAGTCAAATGTTTCATGGCATTTAAACCATGAAACTCCGACCATTATGGTGATTAAAAGTGATTAAATGCCCTCAATCTCTACCGTCCAATCCGAACCCAAGAAAAAGGAGTTACAAAATAAAGACATAAATCTTGTAACTCCTCCCTTTATGTAGCTTCATGACAATTAAGGCTCATAAACTCTCCTAAATGACTATCTAAAAGCCTATAAATAGGAGAGCACTCCAAGCATTCTACAACACTTCCAAAGCATCAAACACAGATCCGAAAATCCTGATTTCCAAAGTTCAGAAGAAAATAGAGAAAACTTTGCTGAAGTTCTGCACTGGCCACCACTACAAGGTGACAAATGTCCCTTGGAAGTATCCCCCGCAAGGTCCTTGCCTTCTCCTTCTACCTCCAATGGCTTAGACGTGGCTTTTCAGCCCGTCTACTTAACTTTTTATTGGACATAGGACCTCATCTTGGTCTTTGTCCTCTAAAAATCTGAGGTTACAGCCAAGCCAAGCGAATCAAGAGCATCATCTGTTCTCATCTGCATGGATGATGGCGAAGTCCACACATGGCTTGCGACCGTCAATCTGAACGAGTCCCCCACAATCTCCTGAGAAGTTAGAACCTCATTTTCTTACTTTTCATTGTATTTTGTATTTTTCTAAAAGAGACAAAAATCACAACTCTTGTCTTTCATTATTGATAAGAATTGTAAATCGGCTATAAACACCAAAAATCAACTATAAATGCCAAAACATCGCCTTTCACAGCAAATCAAGAAAATGTCTCTTTTCTTAAATATATGTCCAATGGAAAACATGAAAGAAGTTGATTTCCTTTTTACTTGCGAAGGTCGATCTCCGGATCTCCACTTGCAATTCTAAGTAAAATAGAAAATCTGGCACACCCACACAAAAAAATATTGATACCCGCTTTGCCCCACGGTCATGAAAGGGTCGTACCCCACGGACTCTTACGTCCGCCGACCTTAGTAGCACCCTGAGCAGATGCGCGGTCCATCAGTAGATAGATTAATGGTCTAGTTGAACATGGCCATATTCAAATGGGTCAGTGTATAAACTCGGCCTAATAGGCTAGGATGAATGGTTTTGTTGATTCTGAGCATATTTATGAGGTTTTTTTCCCCAAGTCCTAGGCTATGATGAACTTGGGCTATATCAATACAGCTCCAATTGCAGAGACAATATGGAAGGATGATTTTCTCCTGCGCTCTGGTGCTTTGGGGCCCTTCATCATGTGGGGCGCACCCATAGGAGCACATGCATTGGAGAAAGTTCTCCCTATATAGAAAACCCCTTTTTAACCCTTGGATCCTCTGATGCTTTGACTTTGAGAAAACTTGAGCATGAATTAGTGCAACTCCATTGTGGGCCCACCTATTGAAAACTCAAACCGCTCAAAATAATACTATGGTGACTGGTACGAATGCATGTGTGTAATGTAGGCATGTCAAATGGACGGGCCATGGCTCGGCACGGCCTGATCAACAGCACGACCCACAGGGCACGGCCCGTGACGTGAGCCGTGCTGGGCCGAGGCTCAGTTGCCCGTTGGCCCGTTGGGCCCGGCCCGCAAGGCCCGCCTGGCTAATGGGCCGGCACCTACGGCCCGCTCAACAGTCAGCCCGCCGGCCCTTCAGGCCCGCCCTAGCAGCCATATTTTGAAAAAAAAAAAACATCAATTTTACCCCCCCCCCCCCCCCCCCCCAAAAAAAAAAAAATGGCTATAAAACGGTCATATATAAGGGGTATTTTGTGTCATTTTTCATTTTACTAAGTCTATAAAATACCATAACCCTCCCATTCTCATTCCTCACCAATTTACACACTCATTCTCTTCACCAATTTACACAACTCTCTCATTCTCTAACTCTCTCTCAAAGCATTCAACTCTTTCACTCTCTCTAAGAAGTTTTTGGAGGGCCAGAAATCAAGTCATCAAGAGACAAGATTAAAGGGGCCTTCAAAGATTTAGAGGTATTTATATTATTTAGATTTGAGATTCCATATATAAGTTTATATTATATTATAGTAACTCTCATTTTCTCCCCTTTCTTATATCAATTATCACAAAAGAAGGCTATTAGCCCTATTATTGTTATTATTTATAAACTTTATTTTTTGAAATATGGCTAGAAGATTTCCCACAGAATCTTTTTCTGTTAATTTAGGGGTAGAAGAAGATTTTAATGAATTACAAGATGAAGTTGGTGATTTACCACCCCTCCCATTTTCCTCATGCTCAGAGTTCCCGTAAAGCAACCAAGAGAAGTAGAACTTCAATAGTTTGGGATGTATTTACAAGGTTTGATGTTATTGAAAATGGAAAGAAAGTTGAAAAGGCAAAATGTAAATTTTGTAGTAAGATTTATGGTGCCAAGTCAAAAGGGGGTACCGGCCATTTGACAAGACATAGGAAAAAAATGTTTAGCCTCACATAAGCCGGAGGATGCAGGGATGGGGAGGCCTGGTTCACAGACCCAAATTTCTACTACTGGTGGTGGTGGTGGTGGTGGTGGTAGTAGCAGTTTGGGTCTATTTTCTTTTAATACACAAAGTGCTAAACAAAATCTTGTTAAAATGATTGTGTTATCCGAATTACTATTTTCTTTTGTTGAAAATGAGTTTTTTGAAAAATGGGTAGAACAAAATTGTCAACCACAATTTTACAGTATTTCAAGAAATACTACCAGAAATGATGCTATTAGACTCTGGCAAGAAGAGAAAACAAATATAAAAAATTATCTTGCAGAAATTCCTGGTAGAATAGTTATAACCACAGATATGTGGACTTCTAAAGGGGGTGATAGTTTTCTTTGTATTACTGCACATAACATAGATGCAAAATGGATTATTAATAAACGTATACTTAGTTTTAGTTGTCTTGAATGGCCACACAATAACACTATAATAAGTACATTTATTTTGGAAAAACTAGATGAATATAATATTAAGGAAAAATTTTTATCTATAACTTAAGATAATGCCAGTAATTATACAGTGGCTATTGAATTAATGAGAATGCAGATGCCACTTGCAACTTTGATAGATAGCTCTATCTTTCAAAATAGATGTGTATGTCACATCTTAAATCTCATTGCAAAGGTTGGTTTAAAACATATTGTAAATTACACAGATGCTATTAAAGATATTTCTAGATTTATTTTCTCCTTCGCACAGAGAAGACAATTGTATGCCCAAATATGTGCAAGGCAATGAGTATCAGCTATTAAAATGCCTAAAGAGGTAGAATATAGATGGAATTCTATGTATGATTTGTTAAACAAAGCACTTGACCGTAAAATTATTTTGAATGAATTTTGTGGTTTTCATGCACAAGAATTGATTATTAATGATGAACATTGGGAGTTATGTGCACATATAAGAGATTTATTAGAAGCTTTTTATACTCCAACATTATTTTTTTCCGGGATATATATCCCACATCTAATGAAGCTTTAATGAAGCTTTTTAAAATTACTTTACAATTCAGTAGATTTAGAGATCATTTTTTATTGAGTGGCACTATTAGAAACATGGAAGAAAATTTAATAAATATTGGAAAGAGGCTCCAATGACATATTCTTTAGCTGCTGGATTTGATCCTAAGTTAAAATTAAGTGGTATACAGTTTTTTATTGATGGAATAAATAAAAATATGAATTATATAGATTTAAATATTTTTTCAAATATAAAAGAAAATTTACAAGCACTTTTTCAATTTTATTGTGAGCAAATGGGTACAACTAGGCTTAGTATGGGTCATTCAGAAGTCCAGCAAATAGGTGTTGGTGAGTAGGATGTGTGGTATTCTTCCCTATCCAAGGGCATGATATCCAGCTCAAGCTCAAGTATCACTGTGACGGAGTTATCATCTTATCTTGACGTTGGTGTAATACGGGTGTATGATGCATCTGGTTTTGACCTTTTAGCATGGTTGGAAGCAGCAAAAAAGCATTTATTCGGTGTTGGCCGCCATAGCTCGTGATCTATTGACTATTCCTATGTCTCCTGTAGCATCAGAACAAACTTTTAGTGTAAGTGGACATGTGATGGATGACAGAAGAACAAATCTAACTCAAGAAATGGTGGAGTGTCATGTTTGCCTACGAGACTAGTATTTGGCAAATAAAAGGAAGCAAGAGTTGACATCAATGGAAGATTATGATCCAACAGAATACATTAGTAGACTACACATCTGATTTTTTACTTTTTCAGGTCGAATTTGACCGAACCACTTAAATATCTTTGTCATTCTCCGTGCTTGTGTTCTTTTTTATTTTTAATATTGATAAGGAAAAAAAAAACATGAAGGAGGCCCGCCAGACCGGCCCGCTCCGGCCCGCCGTGCCGGGCTGGGCCGTGCCAGAGTATTTCCCTGCCAGCACGGCCCTGCCCGTTGATATGCCTAGTGTTTGTTTATCTCAGTAGAGTCAAAATCTTGGTGAGTTGTCTACAGATAAATCAGGTGAATCTTGACCATTGGAATGGGTTTCTTCACATTCGACATTCAAGATTCATAAATAGGAGTGGGTGTAGCCGAATTTTTGGGTGTTTGACAGGTACAATCTTCGTTCTCTTTCAGTCCTCGAGTACCGAATACAAACCGTCTTATAAAGACACACCCATTCTATAAACCGCCTAAGCAGATCAACCCACCAAGTCAAATTGTCAATTTTTACTTTCAGTTGGTGCAGAAATGTGTGGACTAATAAATATGTTGTTGAGTGGCTGGACCATTTGGTTTGTTGTTGGATGGCTTCGGTTCAAGAGTCTGAAACTTACGTCAATTACTCTATATACTGTCTCCTCAGTCAATATTAGACTAAAGGATGTTGCTACACAAGATGCAAATGGATTGAAGGACTAGCCAGCAGTCAAAATTTTGGTCCGATGGAAGTTGTTAGCAGTCGATATATGACTGGATCTCAATGATGGGTGAAGTCTTCACACATCTACCATGGAGTCCCAAGTCATGACCATTGCCAACTTAAGGAGTTTTCACACAAAGGAACATAATAGAGGACGAGATGATAAATCATGCCTTAGGGACCTATTGCTAAATGGTTGCATGTAAATCTCGTTTACTAAACAACAGTGTCTACCTCCTTATTATTCAATGAAAGTCTATAACTTATCTTACAATCTTACTAGATCCAGGAATGTATATGTAGAAAATCTTCTTAAACATTTGCTATAATGAGAACTTACATTAAGAGAATTCTTGAAAATTGATATGCTACAAAAGTAGATGCAGATGGATCGATGCTCTGGTTGAACATGGCCCGTTCAAATGGGTCAGTCATCCATAAACATAGGCTACGGGTCAATGGGTTGGTTGATATGAGCCTACATTCTTTATTTCTTTTTATCCCCCCCCCCCCCCCCCCCCCCCCCCCCCCCCCCCCGATTTTTTTTTTTCAGAGCCCTTAGTCCTATGAACTTGGGCTACATCAATATAGAATTCAATTGCACAGAGAATACTAGCAAAAACCCATGCTATGCACGGACCACGTAACCACCAAATGCACAGACTGATATGAATTATTTTTAATAAATTTATTAATTAGTAAACTTGTGAGTCTTTCTTTTTGTTGCTAATTTGATCTTTATTTTTTTTCCAAATATTTTATTATTTATGTGAGGCATGCCTTAATTAAGAAAGATCAAATGATCATAGACCTAACAAATTGACCTAATATATTTAATTGGGACCCAGATGAATGTGGTCCACCATCTCTATTCTAACCGTCCATAAAACCATATGATGCGGGCTGGGACCCATTAATTGATTGATAAAGATCAAATGATCATAGACCTCACAAATTGACCAAACCTAACCTATTTAAGTGGAACCACCCAGATGAATAGGGTCCACCATCTCTATTCTAACCGTTCATAAAACCATATTATGTGGGATAAGACCCATGAACTGATTAAGAAAGATCAAAGGACTAAATGACCGTAGACCTAACAAATTGACCAAATATATTTAAGTGGGACCCAGATGAATGGGGTCCACCATATCTATTCTAACCGTCCATAAAATCATATGATGCGGGTTGAGACCCATTAATTGATTGATAAAGATCAAATGATCAAATGATCATAGACCTCACAAATTAACCAAACTTAACCTATTTAAGTGAGACCATGATAAATGGGGTTCATCATCTCTATTATAACCGTCCATAAAACCATACGATGCGGGATGGATCCCATGAATTGATTAATGTAGAATTCCAAAATATAAATTATCGGTTTGTTGGTTTGAGATATAGATCATCCAATTGGTGATGCTAACATATTAATCAACATTAAGATTCATTTTGTACATATTGTGTAAAAAAAATTAAAAAGAGAATAACTTTTAAAGACTTAAAATCAACGTCAACTATAATTTGGTCACATTGAAATTGGCACACCCTTAATCCAAATCTCGATCAAGATCAACCCACTCATTTATTCTTAATACACCAGGTGGGCCATCTCCATTGGGTTAAAGGGGAAAGACCAATTTTTGGGAGGGAGTTATTGGCCAGTTAGTTTATAGAGAGGACAGTGGAGAGTGGAGAGAGAGAGAGGAGATACTGACACCTGTCTTCATATATGCTAGATAGTGAGGGATGGAAATTTGGAGGCTTGTGGTTAAAAATAGGGCGAATACATTCACATAGTTATATAGATAGAAGGATAATTTTTTCCTGCACTTTTGTGCTTCACGCATTGCTTCCATTCTTCACGAGGGACTCGGAGGAAATTTAGGGTGGGCCCTGCCCACATCCATGCTCACGTAGGAGAGTGCGCGTAGGTTTCTCGGTATAGAAACCCTCTTTTTTAACTCCAGGCCACTTTATGATTTTAGGTAAAAGAGTCTAGATCATCAGAGGCTTTGATGATGCCACATCAATGCCTAGTCATATTTTCAATATGTGATCATTCTCAAGGTGGGACTGCAGCTATTGAAGTGAAATCGGAGGATATGTCACTAGAGGGGATGAAACTCATTTTGAATAATCTAAATTATCTCTATGCGCCCCACAATGGAGTTCCTAGTATATGTACACGGTTTCCAATTAATGGCTATGATGGGGAAGCCAGACTCATCCGCTGTTGAGGTCAACGTTCACCCTCACGCCTGATCGGTCATAATTGTGGTCGAGTCATCGCCCTCACCATAAAACTATTGTTGTGTCTTTTCCTATCACCAATTGGTTTTGGAAAAAGTTGTAGTTCAATGGGGTTAAGATCCTATAAGTGGTATTAGTGCCTGGTAGGTCGGGTGTTCCCTTGCTCCTGAGCAGTCATAATTGTGCCGTTTTCTATCACTAATTGATTTTGGGATAAGTGATAGTTCAATGAGGTGTAAGATCCTATATGATATGTTACAAGAAAAGTACATAAACAAATATGATGTTCATGATTACACAATTTCCTCCTTTTATTTGAACTTGGGCATAAAAATAATAATTTAACTATGATAAATTCTGATTATATTTTATTCTGACTTACGTGTGCTCATGTATGAATGGTTGCTGTAATGTAAAGCCTAATGGCAGTAATGGCTGATAGATCTCAACACCCCATTTTGTGAAAGAAATTTCTTGTGGGATATCGTAAGATTTTTCAAAAAATAATATTTTGTCTTTTAGATTACACAGCTTGTACGATTAGCAATAGGAAAACACTCTAATAAAATTTAAAAAGCAGGCAAGGAAATTGGAGTTAATAAGAGGTAACCGTACGGTCAAAAGTCCGATCCTTTCAATGTAGAAGACACAAGAGAGAAAAATGGTCTTGAAATTGCTGCTTTGCTTACCACGAAGAAAATCGTGAAAACACAGCAATGAGTGTGACTCTCATCACCTTATCCCGAGAAGAGAAAAAGTCCTTTCACATGCCGTTCAAGAGTCACGATCCATCTATAAATGATAATGTAATGGAAACGCCTCTCCCTCTCTGTATCCCTCTACCTCTTCGTCAACCTAAACACATATATACATTAATGGGAGGACTAGCCTCTGAGTGAACTCCTAACAATCACCGAATTTCTTTACCAAAAAAAAGGCAATCACCCAATTTGTCGGACAACATCCTCCATTTTTGTGTTCCTCTTTTTTTCTCTTTTCTTTCTCTCTTTGATTGCTTTTTGACAAAAATGCAAGAGTCCAACTACCCAAATCAATGCAACGAGTCCACATCGCATGTCGTGTCTTCAATACGAGTGTTGAACCCATGAGTGCCCATCAGTGGGATATTTCATCTTTCCCCCGTCATTTGCCAGGTGTTGTAAACTTCTTAATGATAAAATGAGTTTTTTCCAAGAATAGCACCCTTAAATAAATTAATTCTCATAATAGCATCTATTTGAAAATAATACCGAGAATAACATCCCGAGTCTATGTGGCATATCCAAGCCTAATACATGTCTACGACGGTAACGAGATTAAAGATGGGTTGGATCCATCAAGTTGTCCCTCATCATCTCTTGATCAGCGAACGGACTGTGGATAGTAGATGTTGGTAGTGGGTAGGCCAAAGTCGATCGTTCAGATCGCCACAATCATACAGTCATTAACATCTTTGGGATCCTGTCCGTCCATGGTGGAGTCCTCACGGGACAATCTGGAAGATGAAGGAAAATAGGAAAGCAACAGGTGAGATGACATTCATTTGCCTGAGCCTTTATATATCTCCAATCACTATCCACTATGTTAGCAGTTTCTTTGAGATCTGCTTTCTACTATCTTAATTTTAAAGCTTTCTGCTATTCCTATAATTGCTGGGACCTGGAATGATGATAGAATGTGGCCTTCCATCATCTCAAGCTGTAAATAATAATAATAATAATAAAAAAAAAAAAACATGGCCTGGTTTCAAGGAGATCTGAACTGTTAATTTGTTTGGTTTTGGGATGGACGAGGTAAAGTCCTCAATGATCATGATAATTTAAATATCCCTAGATAATCTAACCAATAGACTAAAAATGATTGGATATTGTCATGTTGGTGTCGCTACTGGGTGCATCATATAAAATTAAATATGTGGGTTAGTAATTGACCAAGACCTATGTCCATCTCAATCTCTTTTATTAGAGTAGAGGGTGTTGGAATGGGGTTGGTGGGAGTGGGGGTATCAGGTGTGGGAGGGAACTTGATTTTCTAATTAAGGACATCAAAATATAAAATTCATGCAACATCCATTTTACAGTCTCTTAGATGGAAAATCTCTGAAGGTGGCATAAGACCTATTAACATCTATTGTTTGTGGGGCCTATGTGCACCAATATGTGGCCTCCATCACATATATGGTACGCCCCTCTCATTTGATTCTTTTCATTGGTTCCACTTTCCCTCTCATCTAACAAGTTTCTCATTCCAAAGGAATATCCCATCTTTCCTAAGCAAGTGATAAGGATAGTAGTTCCCAATCCAAATTTGATTTGAAACGAGGTTTCCATTGCTATATGAAGGGTATAGAGCTATCCTATGAGGAATCATATTCATTCATGTTCATTTGAAAAGGAGAGAAATGAAAGGATAAGAGAGTCCATTTTGAGAAACTTGGATTGATATCTAGTAGACAATCTAAAGTGGTACAGGGTATGAGAATCCAGACCTAACTTCATCATTAATCCATCCATCATCTAGATCTTTAAATATAAATCCAAAATTAGTTATTAATTGAATCCAAAATTGGAATATAATCAAGACCATTTCCAGTGGGATCTAGAGTAAATGGGTATCCATTGACAATCTAAGTTGGCATGCATGACCATTGCTAATCCACATCCAAATCCCGTCCAATTCGATCTGATCATTTGTAAAATGGGTTCAACAGTTAAAATCAATAACAAATAAAAAATCAATAATTGGTCAAAAACCTCTACTGCTTGTACCAGTTTAAGGGTTGGTTTCACACGAATCCTGGTGGATTTGACAGCCCTTGCCAATTGAGGAGTTTGGATTAGAGCAACCCATCTAAAGCACCATCTCAAGTTTAATCAGATCTGACTAGGCAGTTCGGGTTGACTCTTAAAATGCTAACTCTAGGCTTGAATATGCCACGTAGGCTCGGGATGCTATTTTGGGTATTATTTTTAAATGGGTGCTATTATGGGAATTAGTTTATTTGAGGGTGCTATTCTGGGAAAAAACTCAAGATAAAACTAGCATACTCTAGACATTAATTATAATATCATTCTTATTACAGCCTTAGACATTAATTATAATATCATTCTTATTACAGCCTTATCGCAAATATATAAAAGTGGGCTATGTAAATTTTATTTCTCCATTCCGAACCATCTTGAGTCAAAACTCCAATTAAATTATACAATTTTGTATCTATATTTACTACCTCCATCTACATCATTCTTTGTGCTACTTCTTGAAATCAGATAAGCTATCTTCGTAATCACAACCTTGACTCATTTAATCAAAATATAGCGTTGGCCCATTTAATTCTATAAACTGCATGCTCATGTGACTGATGAACTCTTGGCTCTGGTTTTTTTTTTTTTTTTTTTTTATAGCATCTACATGTAATTAATTATATTGGCATTTTCCAACTAGCCGATATATATACTAATATTACCCCAAGGGGTTGGCCGAGTAGTTAGGATCATGGTTTCTCTCTCTTCCGGAGCTAGAGGTCTTGATATCGTTCCCCGGTTCCCCCTTCTTCAGGAATCAAATGTTGAGTCCACTAGTGCTACCATCTAGGAGCTGAAAGTCCTGGGGATCCTAACCCTAGAGGGGGGGTGAATAGGGTGAGCTACTAATAGTGACTAACTATGACCAATTTTAATTTTCTATAAACTAACTAGTCACTAGTGATGATAACAAGCACAATGCGGAAGCTAAATACATACAATCACCACAAGAGCATGCACCACAACACAATATTTATAGTGGTTCGGCCAACGTGCCTACATCCACTACCGGCTTGTGTTCCTCACACCCCACCGGATTTCCACTAATATGCTTTTCCAATAGGCTAAGCAATAACCTCTTACAAGATGCTTTCCAAGGCTTAGCAATAACCTCTACAATGTATGCTTTCCAAGGCTTAGCAATAACCTTACAATGATGTTTTTCTAGGCTAAACAACAACCCTTACACTATGCTTTTATATGGCTAAGCAATAACCTTACAAGTAAATATTTCTCTCAAAGAAAGTGTCTTCACAAAACACTCTTATGAGATTACAATTTAAGCTCAATAAAAATTGCCTCTAAGTAGGCGAATAAGAAAATGAAAAACAAAGTCACACAAACACTAAGGATTACAAAGATGAATGCATATGAGGTGTGTGTGTGAAAACTTCAATCAAGATTAAAATTAAGCTCAATCTATTTTATGCTTAAAGCAAATCAAAAGTTTAATGCTCATAAAAAGATTTGATTGAAGTGTTAGGCAAATCACATGTACACAAATACTAACTTGTAAATGATTTATGAAAATCAAGATGACACAAGTTGTATGAAATTAATTATGTCTAAACATGTGATGCACATTCAATGTTGTTTTCAAAACAAATTAGTTTAACTAAAGTTCAAATAGATTGAAAACAACAAAGAGAGTTTCAAACAAGTTAATGTATCATGCTATAAAGAAATCAAAGATTTTGGCTAAGCATGATTGACAAAGTTTAAAACAAAACTTGGTTTGAAATCAAGGGTGAAGAATCCAATAACTAAAATCAAAGATTAAGAGAAGAGTGGATTCAACACATCATAGTTAATATGCTAAAAATCATTCACCAATAATTTAGTCAAAGCATAAAACATATGATTAATAAAAGTAAAGCTTACTTGATGATTTAACTTAATGATCCAAGCTTGAGCTTTACTAATGACCCCCTTGATCTCTCTTAGTTCATCCCCTTTTCCTTGTCTTCAAACACCTCAAGAAGGCTTGAGAGTTCCTCTTTTTTCAACACTCTTTAAATGGGAATGAACCCCTTTTTATACTCAAAAAGTTGAGTTCTGCGAGTGCCCGGTCGACCCCATAAAAGCCCCGGTCGACCTGGCCTCCAACGGTCATAAAACTGACCGTTTGAAAAAAAGAGCCGTTGGCTCTTTCCCGGTCGACCCGCAGTGGGCTCGGTCGACCGGGTCCATGGGCTCGGTCGACCGGCCACACTGCGGGTCGACCGGGTCCCCTGGACCATTTCCCCCAAAAATGCTTATTTTGCATATTTTAAAGTATTTTTCCTTGGGGATTTTTTGGGCCAATAAATCAAGCTTGGAATCATGTTTTAAATCATTCTAAGCGGCTTAAAAACATGAAACATAAAAAGCCAAAAATCATTTGAAACTTTAAAACTTAGGCTAAGCTTGAATTTTGAAATTCCTTTTACAAAATCAATTGCATCCAAAATTAAAACCAATTCATGCATAAAACATGAGTTTTACCATATTTAAAAACAATGCATGGATAAAATAAGATTTCAATGTTTTCTAAAATAATGCAAGTGTGAGAAATCAAATGATGATTAAAATGATATGCATCCATCAAATTGCAATACACAAAATTCCTAACAATCTCCCCCTTTGCAATTTGATGGCAAACCTTAACTTAACACTAAACCTCACACTAAGTCTTCAGCTCCTTGGCTTGACACGGCTTGAAATCTTCGGATGCTCCTTCACTTAGCTTGGGCTTTAGCTATTTTGATCTTCATTCTTCTTGTCCTTAGCTCCAAGCTTTCTTTCTTTTATCTTCTCTCCCCCTTAGACCAAGCACTCTCTCTCCTTGGTCTTTCTCTCCCTTTGCCATTGAATGCTCTCTCCCCCTTTGATCTTTCTCCCTTTTTGGGTAGCTAGAGCATTTTCTCCCCCTTAATCCTTTCTCCCCCTTTGCCATTAAATTGCAAAGGTAGCAATTGAAGAAAAGGTACCTACACACATGAAACAAGGAAAATACCTTTAGTAGCACCTGTTTAACAAATGAAATCGAAAATGAAATACTTAACAGGCTATTATGCATGTGAGTAAGCTATAAGGGAATAGCAATGGTGAATTTGATCATCTCTAATGCTTCCTTAGAAGGTTTACCTCCCCCTCAATCCATAATCTTCTTTGTCATACTTTTGACAAGAATATAACTATTAGATGCAAGAAGAAGATGGTTTAACCAATTGAGGGATAACTTCAAGGGAAGGATTAGATACCAATTGATAATGATTAACTATAAGGCTCAATGATCAAATTACCAAATTGGAGAGAAACCAATTGACCTATAAGCTTAAGGAAAGTTGAAGAGCAAGGTCAAAAGGTTAATCTATCATGGATACCAATTGAAATAAGAACCATATCAATTGAGATTTAAGAGTATGACTTATTAGCTCAATCACTCTAAAATGGACTTAAGGAATGTAACTAGAAGGATTAATCCAAGTTAGAGCTATCCATGATGATAAGGGGTTTACTAAACATAGCATCAAATAATATAACTATGAAAATCATATGCTATGTAAATTTTGAAATCATTTCACTCAATCATAAAATATGACTATCAAGTGTAAGATGAGTGAAATGAAATTCAAACCATGATGCCTACCTCAATCATTAACCAACCAAGATTATTAACCCATAAACATGGTGGTCACGAGATTTAACCAAATAAGCAAGAGAGGTGGCAAACATGACCATTTATGAAGCTAATGGAATGTGACATGGAACAAAGACATATTACTATCAAGTTTAATCCAATGTGCACAAGGTTTATCACAAATATATAACATCAATTGGAAGTTATACTAATTGAAAATGATATCATTTGATTACCAATTGAATATGGAACATGTTTGAGAGCAAGCATGTGACAAACACAAGATTCCATCAAGCAACATAAATGAATATTCATCACTTTAATGATATAACTATTGAGCATAGTGATGAACATGAGAAATTGCATTTTGAAAATATATGACTTATAAGAATATGCAATTTCCAAAAGTGTCAAATCATATGAATTCAACAACTAAGAAATCCATCAAACAATCTATGAAATACAAGGAATGGATTTCAAAGAGGTTCATATGATTAAACACTACTATGAAGTTGAAACATGTATAAGAATGACATCAATAAGAAAAATATACATGAATCAACATCATAACCATCCATTAAAAAAAAATTGACTAGTAAGTATAAGGGATGGATTTTAGAGTTCTAGTATGGTTTCTACAAATGTAACTAATAATGCAACCATACAAGAAACTATATGATATTTGCACATCAAGAATGAAACTAAATGAGCAAAGTTGCAAATAGCATATAACAAGTATTTCCTTCTAAAACATATATTTATTAGCACAAGGAAATATACTCAAAAGAAAATGTTTCAATGAATATAACTAACAAAGCTTGAAAAACATTTTCAATTCATACAATCTTCAAATCATTTCAATACACAAAATCCAACAATGAGCATAAAGAGGATGATTTTGAAGATAACACTTTTTCAACTTGCATTTTAAAAGATATAACTTATTTAAAACACATACAAGTTGGTTTTTCAAAACAATAATTTTCCATATGAAAATATAACTTAGAAATCTATGGAAAAACTAAATTGTTTTAAATCATTTGTTTTTCAAGATAATCTTACTATGACATACAAACAAATGAATTTGCAACATCAATTGATTATGAGAGATCTAGCTATGAAAGCTTTTGGAATCATAAACAATTGATCATGTAGAAATGCATTACAAAAGATATAACTATATGAGAGCAAAAAGCAAATCTAACATGAGAGAAATACAATCAAATGATTTTGAAAACCATGATATGTGACTTAGGGAAGTACATGAAGACAAAATCAAATGATCATAAAGAAACAAATGCATTTTAAAAAAAAAATGTAACTAAGAAAGAACATAAAATGCAAATGCAATCATGACCAACAAAAAGATTTAACTATTAAGGTTAGGTTGGTCAATGATGTCCAAGGCCCTAAGGTTTGTCTATTTGTCTAACTTTGGGAATCCACCTAAGGTCTTGGGATGGATGAACTTTGAGGTCTAACTTAAACTTCTCACCAACTCTAGGAGATTTAACTTGATAAATTATTAACTTAGACTTATCACCATGAGATATAGATTTAACTAAGTTTAGCTTAGATTGGTGATTAGTCTTTTGGTGAGTTTGCTTCTTTGGGGTTTGAACCATTTTTCTTTTCTTCTTATCTCCTCCCTTTAATTGACTTTTGAATTTTAAATTTAACTTTGCAACTTTATTCAAAAGTTCTTTCATTTGAGATATGGGAGGTAGGTTGAGAACCTTTTTATTTATAGATTCTTTTAAACTTGATTTAACTTGTTTAATCTTTTTAGAATCTATTTTAGGAGACTCCTTCTTAATTGATTTTACTTGTTTAAGCTTCATGGAGTTCTCCTTGGTTTTTGGTGTCTTATCCATCATAGAATTTGATTTACCTTTCTTTGGTTCAAATATGGATTTAGACACATTGCTTCTTCTTTGTTTGCACTCAAACCTAAAATGTCCTTCAATGCCACAATAATTACATTTAGACATGGGCAAAGAAGTGTGAGTGCTAGAGAATGAGGACTCACCTTTCACAAAAGTGTTGGTGAATTTAGGGTCATATGAGGTATTCCTATCAAATCCAAGACCCGTCCTATCTCCTTTTGATTTACCCAATTTAAATAACTTTTCCAATCTTTCTTCACTTTGGGTAAATTTGCACTCATACTTTTGTTTGTATGTTTCAAGTTGAGTGACTTTGGTTTTAAGGGTTGAATTCTCATTTTTAACTTTAGTTAGTTCTTGTTCAATTCCCTTAAATTTGATTAGCTCTTCATTGGCAAGTTTTAACTTCATTTCAAGTTCATTAACAACATTAGATCCAAGTTCTAAGGTGTTTAAATTATTTTGAGCATTTGACAAGTTTTCCATTGAAATTGTCAACTTGGATCTTAAATGGATAATGTTCTCATCTTGTCTTTTTAAAGTATCTCTTAGACTTAAATTTTCTTTCTTAAGCTCATCACAATTATCTTTGTTTTATTTAGTTCAATTTGAGCATTAGATAAATTTTCCTTAGAGATACTTGACTTAGATTCAAGATTGTTAAAGTCTTTGTCTTGCCTTTGTAATTGATCTCTTAGTTTAGAATTTTCCTTATTAAGATTGTCATAACCTATCTTTAAATCTTTTAATTCATCTTGAGCATTATATAGGTTATGCAAAGAGATCATGAACTTAGATTCTGTACAATTTATTAATTCTTCTTTTTCTCTAAGTTCATCTTTTGAAGAGACTAATTCTTGGTTTAGCCTTTTAGATTCTTCTTTTAATCTTTTATTCTTCTTAGAAAGCTCAAAGGACCATGTGTACAATTCCTCATAAGCTTCATTTTCATCATATTCCTCTTCTTTTAATTTAGATTTAGATTCATTCATTTTAATGTTAGAATCTCCAATAGATGGAAGAAGGAGGGGTCTAGAGGAATCTACACAAGAATCTACAAAGTCTAAACTAGTGGAATCCATTCTTATGATTTTCATGGAGGTACAACACTAGGGTTTTTACTCTAGGTTTTTACACCTAATCAAGAGTTCCAAACACTTGATCCTAATATAGAGCACGAGGCTCTGATACCAATTGAAAGTCCTGGGGATCCTAACCCTAGAGGGGGGGTGAATAGGGTGAGCTACTAATAGTGACTAACTATGACCAATTTTAATTTTCTATAAACTAACTAGTCACTAGTGATGATAACAAGCACAATGCGGAAGCTAAATACATACAATCACCACAAGAGCATGCACCACAACACAATATTTATAGTGGTTCGGCCAACGTGCCTACATCCACTACCGGCTTGTGTTCCTCACACCCCACCGGATTTCCACTAATATGCTTTTCCAATAGGCTAAGCAATAACCTCTTACAAGATGCTTTCCAAGGCTTAGCAATAACCTCTACAATGTATGCTTTCCAAGGCTTAGCAATAACCTTACAATGATGTTTTTCTAGGCTAAACAACAACCCTTACACTATGCTTTTATATGGCTAAGCAATAACCTTACAAGTAAATATTTCTCTCAAAGAAAGTGTCTTCACAAAACACTCTTATGAGATTACAATTTAAGCTCAATAAAAATTGCCTCTAAGTAGGCGAATAAGAAAATGAAAAACAAAGTCACACAAACACTAAGGATTACAAAGATGAATGCATATGAGGTGTGTGTGTGAAAACTTCAATCAAGATTAAAATTAAGCTCAATCTATTTTATGCTTAAAGCAAATCAAAAGTTTAATGCTCATAAAAAGATTTGATTGAAGTGTTAGGCAAATCACATGTACACAAATACTAACTTGTAAATGATTTATGAAAATCAAGATGACACAAGTTGTATGAAATTAATTATGTCTAAACATGTGATGCACATTCAATGTTGTTTTCAAAACAAATTAGTTTAACTAAAGTTCAAATAGATTGAAAACAACAAAGAGAGTTTCAAACAAGTTAATGTATCATGCTATAAAGAAATCAAAGATTTTGGCTAAGCATGATTGACAAAGTTTAAAACAAAACTTGGTTTGAAATCAAGGGTGAAGAATCCAATAACTAAAATCAAAGATTAAGAGAAGAGTGGATTCAACACATCATAGTTAATATGCTAAAAATCATTTACCAATAATTTAGTCAAAGCATAAAACATATGATTAATAAAAGTAAAGCTTACTTGATGATTTAACTTAATGATCCAAGCTTGAGCTTTACTAATGACCCCCTTGATCTCTCTTAGTTCATCCCCTTTTCCTTGTCTTCAAACACCTCAAGAAGGCTTGAGAGTTCCTCTTTTTTCAACACTCTTTAAATGGGAATGAACCCCTTTTTATACTCAAAAAGTTGAGTTCTGCGAGTGCCCGGTCGACCCCATAAAAGCCCCGGTCGACCTGGCCTCCAACGGTCATAAAACTGACCGTTTGAAAAAAAGAGCCGTTGGCTCTTTCCCGGTCGACCCGCAGTGGGCTCGGTCGACCGGGTCCATGGGCTCGGTCGACCGGCCACACTGCGGGTCGACCGGGTCCCCTGGACCATTTCCCCCAAAAATGCTTATTTTGCATATTTTAAAGTATTTTTCCTTGGGGATTTTTTGGGCCAATAAATCAAGCTTGGAATCATGTTTTAAATCATTCTAAGCGGCTTAAAAACATGAAACATAAAAAGCCAAAAATCATTTGAAACTTTAAAACTTAGGCTAAGCTTGAATTTTGAAATTCCTTTTACAAAATCAATTGCATCCAAAATTAAAACCAATTCATGCATAAAACATGAGTTTTACCATATTTAAAAACAATGCATGGATAAAATAAGATTTCAATGTTTTCTAAAATAATGCAAGTGTGAGAAATCAAATGATGATTAAAATGATATGCATCCATCAAATTGCAATACACAAAATTCCTAACAGGAGCCACAGGGGTTTTACCCGGCTTCTCTTTGGGCTCAGAAGGATTAGTCTAGCCCAAAAGATTGGAAACCCTCCATTAGCAAATAAATATATATGGCCCACTTAAAAATTATTTACTGGCCCATTTATTTGAGAATTAATGATTTGGTAGGCCGTTTGATTTAATAAAACTTTATTTTGGACCATTTGTTTGATACAATATTTTGCTGGTCAATTTGTAATTGTTCCAAAATAACATTTATTTACGGCTCGTTTATAGACTTTACTAGCCCATTTGTTTGAGAACGAATGCCTCATCTAAAATATCTCCATTTTTTAAAGGGAATTTTACCAAAAAAGTGTCCCAAAACATGTATTATACGTATTTAATCATAAATACCCATAAACACCCGTATTGGTGTTCGTACAGTCGATTTGAACGATTTTACCCATCTCTCTTTCGAACGACATCGTCATGAAATTATAACCTAGACACCTCAATCTAACGATTTCCTTCTCCTTTTCTTCCCCAAATTTCTCCTCTCCCGCCTTTTCACTCTTTCTCCTCTGCTCCCTCCTCTCTCTTTCCCTCATCTTGCATGTTGCTTTGGTTCTGTCTTTCCCTCTCCCTCTCCGGTCGCTGCGTTCTCCTTCCCTCTCCCTCTCCGCTCGTTGCGTGCGGGAAACTCTGCTATCTATCACCTGGAGACTGCATACCCATCTGCTGCTACTGCTTCTGCTTCAGTTCTTCCCCATCAAAGCCCTCGGATTTTCGATTATGCTCTTGAAATCATCAGAGCGGCTCTTTTGTGCCGAATCCTTTACTTGGCTGTCAATGGGATCACAGAAGTGAGTAAGACTATAAGAATACCAATGAGATGATTTTTTCTCCATGGGTTGAACTGAACTCATGTCATGACATTCACCAAATTACATCAATACAATTCTCATATTATGCACTTTATTTACCCCTTTGTTGGTTTCTCTGATTGAAGAATGATTGGGATAAGGTAAAGCAGGTGGGAGAGCAGTATCCAAGTGTAATTCCAAATTATGGTCTTCATCCCTAGCGAGTTCACCTATCATAAATGCAAGGAATCATTTTGTTTTATGGGTCAACTCAGGTGGGGCACACTATAAAAATGGCCTGAATTGAACAAGCTGTGCAAATTTGAAGTTGTTAAATTCTCACCCTTCAGACATCTATCCAAGGTCGGATTTTCATAAAATATATAGATTCAACACCTTTAAATCTAATGAGTGCTGTTTCTTCTCAAGAATCACGGATGGAAATGATCTGTCTTGGAAATTTGACCGTCTATGGTGTTGATTGTAGACGACGTAAGAAGAGTATGATGATGAACAACTTAGATTGGATAGATATTTCTCTTTTTTTTTCCCTACATACTAGGCTTCAATGAATGCCTTACCTCATCTCTTTCAAAGTTCATTTCACTAGATTGACACTTGACAGATGAAACCCCTTAATTAAGGCATGATTGGATTGAGGGAAAGAGAGATCAGATATGTGAGAAGGATGTATAAGATTTTTAAAGAGTCAACTGAAAGATATTCTATCCTTATGTGAGGTGCCCACCTTTCTATTGGTTAGGGCCCACCCATATGTGACCACATGTAGCCCTATTAACAGATAAAAATATATGGAGCATTTAGAATTTCCTATTTGATTCATGAGATTTTAGAAATTCAGACTTCTGAAATATCACTTTTGGCCTTTGAAATTGTCGAAATTCCAACTTTCCTAATGTTGGGTTGTACATGAGGATTTTGAAAATCTTTAGGGGCATGGCACTTGGAGAATTTGCAATTCATTCGAGGAAACAAGTCCTTAATATGTCTGCCTCACTAATTCACATCCACAGTTGGATTTTCATGAAAAAAAAATTTCAGCACTTTCTGATAAGTTGCTCAAATATTTAGCCCTGTTTTAACTATCCATATAGGTTGGCTGGAAGTGAACCTTCACCTACCCTGTTGGCTGTTGAGATCCACAATTCTTAGTTTTAGCCAATGTCCACCATATCCAGCAACAGCAGTAGATCCAGCAAATTTTCTTTGCGAAGGGCCACCATGTAGAAACAATTGTGTTTTTAGGGGGGCTATTTGTAGGAGACATGGGGATTAGAATAAATTTGAGGTTCCTCCCCTGTTCATCAATTCATATCAGTTTTTGAAAGACCTGTGAAGATCAGACCTGAATGACCAATGCATTGATAGAAGCCAACAAGGACAATAATAGCTATTGTTTTACCTTCTGATGAAAATTAAATCATACTGCTATGGCTAATACACCAATAATAATGATTCGGCTGGAGAAATGTATTTCAGTTTTTAGCCCAGTCCATAGGGCATCTTATTACAAAACTTGGCCCCATAAATCTCATTTCCCCTGTATGGAAAGCTCTCAGGTGGCCTACTCTTCTCTATAGATAATTATGGTTCAAGTTGGGTTTGTATTATGCCCAAACCTGAACCCGACTTATCAATAAGTACCAAAATCCAGACCTGAATTAGGTCCAGGTTACAGGTTCATAACCAGAATTCATATTAAAGACCTAAAACCAGACCAATATTTGAACGCAAGGCTTGGATCCATGCCCAGTCACTTATAAAATATAATCACGCACACATACATGATATGCATTAGGGTATTTGGGTTTGAAAATCATGGACCTGAACCTGAACCAAATTTTATTACGAGTCCATGAAGTGGAGCCAAACCTGGATCTAGATGAAAACAGATTCAAATATTGGTCCCCTATTAGGTTTTTACTTATTTGGACATTTAGGTATATGGGGACCCATTTACATTCCCAGTTAAACTATATTAAAGCCAAGCATTTTAAAGCTAATTATGATCGTAACTACTGCTTTTTTTAACTGGCAGTTATATCACTTCTCTATAACCAACCCACATTCTCCCCCCGCTTCCGCATGCAACCACTCTCTTCCCACTTTCTCATATGCATTTACTCTACATATACTACTCTTTCCTTTCCACCCAACTTCTCTTACTCCATTTCTACACCACAGACTATTGGAATAAAATAAAATAAAAAGAGGTACCGTCACAATCTTTTTTTTTGTTGTTTTTTGTCAGTATAAGTGTTTGATGATAATTCTATGTGATTTGAAATTTTTAATTGATTTTTATTTATGTTGCTGCAACTATTATCAGCAAATATGCCCGTGCTTAGCACCGGTTATTGTTTTAGTGTTACTTTTCATTAAAGCAGGAAATCTCCATTTCTACTAAAACAAATAGATAATAAATGTACTAGGTATGTTGTGTAAGACCCCAACCCCTAATCCTCGTGTTTTGTGTTGTCTTAGATGTGGTTTGGCTTTTTAAGCGAGATTAGAGTTGGTTTGACTTTGTCTTTGAGTTTGACTAGATTTTTCATAGCCTTGGAGATTTTGAAGACCGTTGACTTTAGTTTGACCCGGTCTTTGTAAAATGTATTTTTGTGAGAAACTATTCTTATTTTGGAAAATTACAAATTTTGCTCCTTTTGACTCATTTTATTGAGTTTAACAACTTTCATGTTTTGGCCATTTTGATTTGTTGATCAGAAAATATGTTTTTCGGGAAAAAGAGCAAAAGTGACCTTTCATACTAAATCTGTATTTGAATTTCGAAAATCTCAGAATTTGGGGAAAATAGACTTTTTGGCAAGTAAATATTTCGTTGATCGATTTTGTCTTCTTCGTCGATCTCATTCGGGACCCACAAATGTTAGTTTTGGCCTTTGTAATGTTGGGGCCCATGGGGCCCAGCCCACTTACCCTTTATAAAACCACAATGGGTTCTTCTTCTTCCCCATTCTTTCATTTTCCTACAATGAAGAGAGGAGCCTAGGGTTTTCTCCCAGCACTTTCTCTCTCCTCTTTGAAAGCTCCCATCTAGAGTGCTAAGTGAGGGAATGATCTTCTCATCTTCTTCCCCACCTTTCAAGCTTTCCAAAGATACCATTTTCTAAAGATTTGAGCTAGGAGAGACCACTTTTCCAAGCTCTTCTTCCTTTTTTGAGCTTCAAAAAGGTTAGCAATGGATTTCTTTCTTCAAATCTTGGTTTTCCAAACCATTTAGAATGTTTTTGTCATATATGCAAAGAGTTTTCATGGAGATTTGAAAATGGTTGGTTTCTAGGGCTTCTTCTTGAGCTATTTTGGGGGTTTTGTGATTTTGGAGCTTGGGACTATAAGAGGACCATCATAGGGTGACTTGCATCTCCTCTTGACCCAAGGCAAGTGAATATTCAGTTAATAATGGTGATTTGTTTAATGTGAATGGTTTTGTGAATTTCTTCTTCATATATTTCTCCTCCTTTTCATACCATGGTTTTATATTAATATGTTTATGCAATGTTTTATATGCATCTTCTTTGAAATGCATATCTTGGAATGTTTTATGCTCTTGGATTCATCTTCCTCAAATCAACTCCTTATGTTCTAATAACTTTTGTATCTTGATGAATGAAGAAGATTATGTTTGCACTTGATTTTGTTTGATGGAAATGGAATATAAGTTAGTATGTGGATGTGTTTGATAGATTTAAATTGGCATGAGAAGCTCAAGGAAATATGGAAACATGTGAGAAAGGATGAAGGGAAAGGAAAATCAGAAAAAGGAAAGAGGAAGTGCAATTCTGCACTTCCAGCGGACTGGACAGGGCCTAGTCCGCTCGAGCGACCCAGTGGGCCGCTCGAGCGGACCAGGTTCTGTCTGGGCTTCGCTCGAGCGGAACCTGGGTCGCTCGACCGAGCCCAGACCTGTCCAGGGCCCATTTTCTATGATGTTTGAGCTGTTCTTATGGATTTTATTAGGGGCTTGTTTGGGTTGGTTTCTGGGTCATTTATAGACCTGTTTTAGGCCCATTTCACCCCATCTATCCTATTTGTTTTGAGGCCCATTAATCTCCCTTTAAGGCCTTAAAGCCCATGAATGATTTGGGTAAATTGTGATACTTGAGAAATTGTGAAATGGGAATGAGAACAATGAGAGAATGAGCATATGTGAAATTACCCGGGAATCTTTCAAGTCTCAATGCGCACTTTATCATTTTAAATGTTGTGGATTTTCATTGTCATCAAACATATTCTTTTATTAATCAATGTTTAAAGGTTAAGTGTGTATTGAGATGGTTCCTTGGTAAGTCATTAAGTCATTCTACACTATTCTATTCCATTTCAAGTCAGAGAATGTATTTGTACTCTTCGGTAAACTAATTTGAATGGCATCGGTGATTTGGCATAGAATTATGTGGTTTTCCATGTTCGAAAGGATTGATCGTATGATTTTATAGAAATTACTTTGATGTGTATTTTAGTGGTTTACCATGGAAATTCGTATGTTTTCTACGAATCGATTTGGAAGGAGATTGGGGTGGTTCGCCACATTCGGAATTTCATCGTTAAGGCTGTTATTTTGAAAATAAAACCTCGACGCAAGATGGGGCTAGAGCTTTGTAGTGCGAGCCCATGAGCCAAAGGGACTATTATTTTGAGGATAAAACCCCGAGGCAAGATGGGGCCAGAGCTTTGTAGTGTGAGCCCCCTGAGCCAAAGGGATTATTATTTTGATTGGTATTGGTCCAGGTTTTGAAAAACTAAAGGCACCACTAGGCTTAGGTCACCTTGTCGGGCTGATCACCCGGCTTGGGATCTTTAATCTGTCTGCCAGCTGCAGCTTGGATTCTGTCTGTACCGACCATGGCAACGGTTTTTATCTGCCGGTCCCACTTGTATGTGGCTACAGTTCTGATTCTGTTTTCGGTCCCACGTGTAGTGGCTACGGTTCTGTCTGCTCTTGTTACTTCGGTAATAGGAGAATATAGCTATGTGTGGTTGCAGATGTTTTATCTGTTTATTATTTTATTTTATGATCCTTGTTTGTTTATACTCAATATATTCTTTGAGTTTGTTAATGTTTATGAAATCGATCTTTTATCGTATTGTCTCTATTATTCAGGATCTTAAATGTATTTCCAATTATTAAGTGTTTTATGTAGGCTGTTATCTTTTTGAGATATTTATGCTTCAGAGATTGTTCATTTATTTGCTTTGATATTTATGTTCGGTCTTTCAATCGTTTTATCATGATTTAGTACTAATATTGTTCAGACTCTTTTAATGGATTTACAATGATTCCATAAGGTTTTATGAATGCCCATTTCCATATTACCTGTTTATTTGCTTGCCAGACCGTCGTGTCTGACCCTGTTTGTTTGGTGCCAGATTCCTCTCTTTCTGTTTTTAGGTGTTTGATCGGAGGCGGCGGTGGAGCCGCCGGTCTGACGCGAGAGGCTGTCCATTGATATCATCTAGATGTCAAGTTGGCAACGGAGTTCGTATATATCTAAATATTGGGGGTAGTATTTCTTTTTAGTTGGATATTTTGTATGGCTTTGTTAGCCTTGGTCATTGGGTTTGTAATTTAAAATATTTGTTAATTGTAACTTGAATATGTGGGAAATAAATAGTCTTGTTACTACCAGCTCAGTATTTTATGATTTGTGATCTGTACCAGTCTGCTCATTTGATGGCTTTATGATATTGGTTGAGTGCGACACGGAATTCGATGGCCACGGACTCCGGGTCGCAACGCCATGATTAGCTTCCGCGAAAATATGTTCTAATCGTGATGGAATTTTATTATCCTCATTCACCCGGATCTTGGGAAATATAGCAAAATGTTTTAATTTATTCCAAAATTTCGCATTCCGAGATCGGATCACTGCAGGGCCTGGTTTCGGGGTGTGACAGGTTTGGTATCAGAGCTGGTAAGTTTCTAGGAAATAAAACACTCTAGAGACATTAAGACGTGTGGTGAGGATTCGTTAGATTGTGTCGATTTATTTTCTCTTGTCTTTGTTTCTTTGGATTTGAGTCCGCTTTTCTTTTAGTTCGGGAGACTTTTGTTATCTTTTCTGTTGTTCTTGTTGTTAGGGAATTTGGACAACCAAATTTCCTTTTTCGTGGGGGAGAATTTAAAATCTCCATACCCACATTCAGTGTCTTTTGTCTGTGTTTGTGTTGGAGACCGAGAATGTTGTGGATTCAGTATGTTGTTTTCGGAGAACATCAGCAGACTTTCAGCCTTCAGCATCTCCATTGTGGTTAATGAGAGAAGACATGTGCATTTGCCCGCCAAAGTAGTACTTGAGCAGTATGTGAAGATCCCCTCTCAGCTAATTGAAGATCATCATGCAGTGTACCAAGGTAAGTAAATGTGGATTTTGGGTGAGCTCAGACCATCTTTCCAAGATGAAGGACTGCAAAAGGTATATTAGCTATTGATTTTATGAAGGGAGAAGTAATTCTTTGTTAGTAAGGTTAGAAGTTGGTGCCAGAGACTCAAGGATTTTCCGGATTCAATGAGCCTTGTCATAGTTTTGGCTGAGAATTTCCGTAACTTGCAGCTTAGCCAGTGTAGTTGATTCAGCAGAAATACCAAGTGGATGGTTAGTTGTAGTCAAGATAATTTTCGGCAGCAGAGGAAACCTTGTGGATTTTACCGACTTACAGGGCATTGGATTGGACAACATGCAGATGCAAGTGAATACCTCAGTTAGTGCGATGTCCATTCTGATTGAGTGTGATTTTCATGATATTTCCACCTTTTGTTATGTTTTTCTTAATGTCTATGATTTATCCTTGCAGTGTTTAAACAATGGATTATGTTTAATCTTCTTAAGATATTGTTTTACAATGATCTTGAAATTTTGCTCTTGTTTTAATTTTCTTAAATGTTGACATCTACATTTCAAAATCTTAATGAGTTCAAAATTTTGTATATGTTTGGTTGGAAATGGATGGATGTTTTAATGATGGATTGAAGAGGCTAGTGAATAAATTGATCTTTAAAAGCAAGTAACTAAAATTGTGTTTATTTTTCAAAGTACGATGTGAAATTTCTATTTCATTGATTCATTTCCTTTGGCTATGCAAGATGAATTTCCTAAGGGTTTTTGTGTTCAGATTATATGTAGATTCCTACATTTGTTTTAGTATTCATCTGTGTTTGGATTTCTACAGGACTTTTATGAACAAATGAGTTCAGATTTCAACAAGGTTGAGTGCTTAATTAACACTCAGATTTTTGCAAAGTTTAATGTATAGTCATACTATATGAATTTGATTTATTTTTGAAATCCTGATTTGGAATTGTTGAGTGTTTCAATGATTTGTTTGGTTATGAAAATATGAATTTTAAAATGAATAATGTTATTTCATACTCAAGCTTTAATAAGCTTTATTTGATAATTTGAAAGTTCAGTTTCTACTATGTTTTAAAATGATGAAATTTAACTAAGTAATTGATTTAGTCATTATGTTTAAAATTTTAAGATTTGTTTTGTATTAAATGGAATGAGTTGTAATGGCTTATGATTGGAGTTTGGAAGTGTAAGAATTGAAGGGTTGATGGATGTCACGAAGTATACTGATTCAGTTGGAGATAAAGTTGGATTGATGAGAGGGTAAACATCATTCGAGACGTGACATTCGGAAGTTGATGAGACAATTGTTCTTACAGGAAAGGTAGGGTATAAGGCAGAAACAAAAGATTGAGCAGACTCCAGATTGTGAAAAATTTCAGTCGAGCACCATTCAAGAAAATGACTCTACCCGCACTTTTACAAGGATTTAGTTATTTGGTGAACCTTAGAGGACAAACTAAAAGTGGTGGAATTGCTTCGAGATTTGGATTGAAAGTTTCATCTTATCAGGGAATGATGCCAGCTTGGCAGGTTTACTTTGTTGATGACACAGTATCAGGTAAGAGATCAAGAACAGCAAGCAGATAGAATCAGATGTGGGCAGGAATTCTGAGTACAGCACGGAAAGATTGGAATTTGGAGTTGTGAACACAGATTGGATTTCCAAGGTCGGCTTTACATGTCAAGGGTAGAAGACTTAGAGAGTGAAATCTGAAAAGGCGAGCCATGCGAAGTTTCGACACAGAACAGCTCAGCAGGTTGTGGCAGTTTAACATTTGGTTTATAGCAGTGTGACATCTGGGTTGTAGCAGACCAAGTCAGAGACAGGAGACCTATAGAATTTGGAGTTTGTGATTTCAGAACAAAGAAGGATTAACAGTATTCTTGGAGGCTAGAAGCTGAGGATGCATTCGAGGAGCCAATAGATTTCTAAGTCACTCGCCTCGAATTGACGTGCTGACATGGGTCGCTTGCGTTGATAGCTTTGATGGAGATGATAGATTGTTTCAGCACTCTGAATGACAGTGGATGAAGAGACTAGCACTTGGTAGAACTTCAGTTTCACTAATTCCTCGAAGATAAGACCGGATAGAAGAGTTTCAAGCCAGAATTTGAATGGTACAGTATAAGTAAGTATATGGAATTCCAGAAGTTTTCGAAGTAGAGATTATTTCAGAGAAAGCATGTCTACGATCACATCTTCGTACAAGCGTCAGGAGCACTGTGTACAGTTTTGTAGGGCTTAAGGCACAGAATTCCAAGCTGATAGAAAGAGACAGAACTTGCAGTTTCTTGGACCGACAGTCACTGACAAGGTAAGTAAAAGGAAATGATCCAGTACAGGAACTACAGATGACACCAAAGACGAGTAGAGGAATTGTTGAACACTAGTTTGGTCAGAGGAGTATGTTTTGAGCAGATATGCGGAACAGTATGAAGCCTTCAACCGAATCAGAATGTTGTTTGCAAGCGTATCTCAACGTCAGGTTTCATTAGGGGACATCACAGTTGCCGAGGTTCAGCGAGGGTGTCAGTGTTTTCTCTAGTCTTTTTGTGTTTTTGATTTTTATTTGGTTTAGACCATTTGGAGGACCAAATGGGTTCTAAGGGGGGGAGGATGTAAGACCCTAACCCCTAATCCTCGTGTTTTGTGTTGTCTTAGATGTGGTTTGGCTTTTTAAGCGAGATTAGAGTTGGTTTGACTTTGTCTTTGAGTTTGATTAGATTTTTCATAGCCTTGGAGATTTTGAAGACCGTTGACTTTAGTTTGACCCGGTCTTTGTAAAATGTATTTTTGTGAGAAACTATTCTTATTTTGGAAAATTAAAAATTTTGCTCCTTTTGACTCATATTATTAAGTTTAACAACTTTCATGTTTTGGCCATTTTGATTTGTTGATCAGAAAATACGTTTTTCGAGGAAAAAAGGGCAAAAGTGACCTTTCACACTAAATCTGTATTTGAATTTCGAAAATTTCAGAATTTGGGGAAAATAGACTTTTTGGCAAGTAAATATTTCGTTGATCGATTTTGTCTTCTTCGTCGATCTCATTCGGGACCCACAAATGTTAGTTTCGGCCTTTGTAATGTTGGGGCCCATGGGGCCCAGCCCACTTACCCTTTATAAAACCACAATGGGTTCTTCTTCTTCCCCATTCTTTCATTTTCCTGCAATGAAGAGAGGAGCCTAGGGTTTTCTCCCAGCACTTTCTCTCTCCTCTTTGAAAGCTCCCATCTTGAGTGCTAAGTGAGGGAATGATCTTCTCATATTCTTCCCCACCTTTCAAGCTTTCCAAAGATACCATTTTCTAAAGATTTGAGCTAGGAGAGACCACTTTTCCAAGCTCTTCTTCATTTTTTGAGCTTCAGAAAGGTTAGCAATGGATTTCTTTCTTCAAATCTTGGTTTTCCAAACCATTTAGAATGTTTTTGTCATATATGCAAAGAGTTTTCATGGAGATTTGAAAATGGTTGGTTTCTAGGGCTTATTCTTGAGTAATTTTGGGGGTTTTGTGATTTTGGAGCTTGGGACTATGGGAGGACCATCATAGGGTGACTTGCATCTCCTCTTGACCCAAGGCAAGTGAATATTCAGTTAATAATGGTGATTTGTTTAATGTGAATGGTTTTGTCAATTTCTTCTTCATATATTTCTCCTCCTTTTCATACCATGGTTTTATATTAATATGTTTATGCAATGTTTTATATGCATCTTCTTTGAAATGCATATCTTGGAATCTTTTATGCTCTTGGATTCATCTTCCTCAAATCAACTCCTTATGTTCTAATAACTTTTGTATCTTGATGAATGAAGAAGATTATGTTTGCACTTGATTTTGTTTGATGGAAATGGAATATAAGTTAGTGTGTGGATGTGTTTGATAGATTTAAATTGGCATGAGAAGCTCAAGGAAATATGGAAACATGTGAGAAAGGATGAAGGGAAAAGAAAATCAGAAAAAGGAAGGAGGAAAAGCAATTCAGCACTTCCAGCGGACTGGACAGGGCGCAGTCCGCTCGAGCGGACCAGGTTCTGTCTGGGCTTCGCTCGAGCGAGCCCAGACCTGTCCAGGGCCCATTTCTGTGATGTTTGAGCTGTCTTTATGGGTTTTATTGGGGGCCTGTTTGGATTGTTTTATGGGTCATTTATAGACCTGTTTTAGGCCCATTTCATCCCATCTATCCTATTTGTTTTGAGGCCCATTAATCTCCCTTTAAGGCCTTAAAGCCCATGAATGATTTGGGTAAATTGTGATACTTGAGAAATTGTGAAATGGGAATGAGAACAATGAGAGAATGAGCATATGTGAAATTACCCGGGAATCTTTTAAGTCTCAATGCGCACTTTATCATTTTAAATGTTGTGGATTTTCATTGTCATCAAACATATTCTTTTATTAATCAATGTTTAAAGGTTAAGTGTGTATTGAGATGGTTCCTTGGTAAGTCATTAAGTCATTCTACACTATTCTATTCCATTTCAAGTCAGAGAATGTATTTGTACTCTTCGGTAAACTAATTTGAATAGCATCGGTGATTTGGCATAGAATCATGTGGTTTTCCATGTTCGAAAGGATTGATCGTATGATTTTATACAAATTACTTTGATGTGTACTTGAGTGGTTTACCATGGAAATTCGTATGTTTTCTACGAATCGATTTGGAAGGAGATTGGGGTGGTTCGCCACATTCGGAATTTCATCGTTAAGGCTGTTATTTTGAAAATAAAACCTCGAGGTAAGATGGGGCTAGAGCTTTGTAGTGCGAGCCCATGAGCCAAAGGGACTATTATTTTGAGGATAAAACCCCGAGGCAAGATGGGGCCAGAGCTTTGTAGTGTGAGCCCCCTGAGCCAAAGGGATTATTATTTTGATTGGTATTGGTCCAGGTTTTGAAAAACTAAAGGCACCACTAGGCTTAGATCACCTTGTCGGGCTAATCACCCGGCCTGGGATATTTAATCTGTCTGCCAGCTGCAGCTTGGATTCTGTCTGTACCGACCATGGCAACGGTTTTTATCTGCCGGTCCCACTTGTATGTGGCTACGATTCTGATTCTGTTTCCGGTCCCACGTGTAGTGGCTACGGTTCTGTTTGCTCTTGTTACTTCGGTAATAGGAGAATATAGCTATGTGTGGTTGCCGATGTTTTATCTGTTTATTATTTTGTTTTATGATTCTTGTTTGTTTATACTCATTATATTCTTTGAATTTGTTAATGTTTATGAAATCGATCTTTTATCGTATTGTCTCTATTATTCGGGATTTTAAATATATTTCCAATTATTAAATGTTTTACGTAGGCTGTTATCTTTTTGAGATATTTATGCTTCAGAGACTGTTCATTTATTTGCTTTGATATTTATGTTCGGTCTTTCAATCGTTTTATCATGATTTAGTACTAATATTGTTCAGACTCTTTTAATAAATTTACAATGATTCCATAAGGTTTTATGAATGTCCATTTTCATATTACCTGTTTATTTGCTTGCCAGACCGTCGTGTCTGACCCTGTTTGTTTGGTGCCAGATTCCTCTCTTTCTGTTTTTAGGTGTTTGATCGGAGGCGGCGGTGGAGCCGCCGGTCTGACGCGAGAGGCTGTCCATTGATATCATCTAGATGTCAAGTTGGCAACGGAGTTCGTATCTAAATATTGGGGGTAGTATTTCTTTTTAGTTGGATATTTTGTATGGCTTTGTTAGCCTTGGTCATTGGGTTTGTAATTTAAAATATTTGTTAATTGTAACTTGAATATGTGGGAAATAAATAGTCTTGTTACTACCAGCTCAGTATTTTATGATTTGTGATCTGTACCAGTCTGCTCATTTGATGGCTTTATGATATTGGTTGAGTGCGACATGGAATCCGATGGCCACGGACTCCGGGTCGCAACACCATGATTAGCTTCCGCGAAAATATGTTCTGATCGTGATGGAATTTTATTATCCTCATTCACGCGGATCTTGGAAAATATAGCAAAATGTTTTAATTCATTCCAAAATTTCGCATTCCGAGATCGGATCACTGCAGGGCCTGGTTTCGGAGTATGACATGTTGTTGGGAGATCTCCTAACTGGTTGGAATCACTAAGGAGGTACATTGAGGATACACCTGCCGTTGCAATTGGCAAAGTAAGTTTTTCTTCTTTGGGCATATGGTTTCAGAGTTCTTCTAAATAAAAACTGGTTAACTATTGCCTTAACCCTACTCATAACCTACAAATAAATTCTTAGAGTGAACTTCAGCATTATTAGGACAAAATCTTAGGAATCTTGCTCATAGGGTTGTCAAGTTGACTTGGATACGATTACAAATCAAAGAGTTTAAGCTTTCCATTGGAAGGGGAAAATGCTTAGTGCTCGAACCTGGGCCGCTTGATTGGGATCCACTTGATCTGCATCTAAGTTGGATTTATTTCCAAGCTCAAATCCAAACCATGAACCATCGAATGCAGCCCAGATTTGACTTTAGGTCTACTGGTCCATTGGCCTGCCAACCCATTGAAAACCCATTTCAGTAGCCTGTAGAATTGCGACCTACGGCTACGAATGGTTAGTTTGAAATGAATCGCTAATCAAATAATGATACTAGAAACTTCTTGTGTTAAATGTGGTTTCTCATCTGTTAAAATTTTGGTAGCTTTTTAGTTGAAATGAATCAAATGCTATATATCTACTTAATTTCAACTTAGGATAATTGTTCGGTTTTCCTTGTAAAACTTCTTAGTTCTAACTGAGCATTTAAGTAGTCTTTGAAAGTCCTCTGTTGATTTGATAGAAAGCTCATCCTATACTGAAGTTGTTATGGATGGTAGCATCTTACAAAGCATATGGAAACTTTTCAGATCAGTTTGGATAGAAGTCCACTTGCAAAGGGAATCGACTACCAACAACAGGTCGTTTTGTTTTATTTAATTTTTTTAATCATTATTTCTTCTGTTAATTTTTATTACTTGTATTTTGAATGTACTAACAATCATTTTTTATGGATCTTAGTAGGGTTTCTTTTTTATGGGAATTAACTCTGATGGTATGGGTGAGAGATGACTTTTTTACCACCACTAATGACAGACCACCCATGATTGATCAACCCCCCTCACACTCATTAACCACCCCATTAATTGGTACGCCACAATTTGATACTAATAGGAATTGTACTAACTGTTGGACTGAATTTCAATGGTTTTAATGATAATGTTGAAAGAAACTGCGATTCAGATCTGAATTAGCGGAAGATATTCATGGCTAATTTGTAACATGACAGATTTTAAAAATCTGATTTGGCCAGCATAAATCAGCCATATAGATCGCATGAGAACTCCATGAATTCATGACCAACAAGTGTATAATTAAAGGAGAATGAAGAAGATTATTACCTCGAAGATTTGTAGTATTCAAATCTCTGAAAAAATAGATCCAAAGGCCCGAACTCAGACATGCAATTAGCAAACAAGTTGCTGGAATTTTCTGCACTAGTATTGCCTTTGATCTTCTTCTCTATCTCACATCCAAATCTGATTGGCTAAGATGGTGGGATCTTAATCTAGGAATCAAGAAGTATTTCTCCAAGGAAAAATCTCAGACCTTAAGCTCTCAACTATCAAGAAGAGAACCTCCAAAGGGCTGGGCGTGTGGCTCTCCTACTGTCTCACAAAGTGTTGGACGTCCAAGGGGTTGCTTGGTTTCTTTCATAGAAACTTTGGGATAGCTTTCCCACAAAGTTATCTCTTCTAATTCTCATTGATGTCCAAAAAGGAAAGACTTATTTCCTTTAAGAAACACTCTAATTAGAAAAGGAAACCAAAAGGAACTTTCCATACAATTAGTAATCCTAGTTGTAGAACACTTACTAATTTTAAGTTCCTAATCCAAAAAGGAAACCTTCTCATAAGAATACTAATCCAAAGAGGAGTCCAACTTTCCAAGTAGAGAGTCCTACTCAAAGTTGGAAACCTTACCCATGGAAATCTTATTATGGACGTCCCTTATGATAATGCACACCATGGCCCACATATAATTTATCTAGAGTTAAATTCATGTATACCATCAAAGGCCTATTTGAATTTAAACTCAAAATTAATTTTCCACTAAAATAATTCAACCAAATGTTATCTAAACATTTTAGGATACCATTCCAATCTTGGAAAGTGACTAGAGAAGGGACCAAAAGACATATTTGCCATTGGCTCCCAAAATGACCAAAATGTCCATGCTAAACCTATAGCAACATTAAGACCATTTTAACCTTAACTCATTCCACTAAAGAGTTATGGTTGAACTCCAAGGACAAATATATAATATAATAAGCTTGTCATAAAATGACGGTTGTCTTCGACCTACTAAGTGTAATGACCTGAATGCCCCTCTATGTAACATCCATAATCGAGTCAGGTTATCACATGTACTATCAACCTTCCCGATTACATCTAAACCTTAGAACTTCATATCCTTAACATAATCATCATTCGAATATCATTCTCTTGATCCAGGGAGCGACCCACAAGTTCAATATCCATATGGAACATCCATATACTAAGATCTTAGATTTTGATGATTAATCGGATAATTCTAAGGGGACGATTATTCCATCATCAGATGGCATAGATTCTATATTGCATCTGCACGTCCCAACTGATCAAGTCCGAGTACCCAAAACACAGAGCTGTTGACCCATGAAAAGAATCTCACCCATAGTGAATTAAAGCACAAGGACTTGACTTCGTCAGTTCATCCACAAATGCTCAAGATTAAGAGCACTGGTCACTGAGTAGCATGAGGTGACTTGATCTCTCTCTGTGATAGTACTATTTTAGAGATCACACCTACCATGGTCCTGTTCAATGCAATGCATATGCACTAATGAGATGAATCCGGGAAAGCCCTCCCATGACTTAGGTAAGTCACCCTGAATACAGGAGAGTCTCTCATTATAACTTATACCAAGATGAAGTGCCCAGCTCCATCTCTCAGTTATGAACAAATATGATGTTTCCAGTTGTCCATGAATTAGACCTATCTGTGTGTAGACACTATACACCTAATTCATTTACTAGAAACAATGGGCCTTACACAACCATACATATATACATGTTTACGCATAAAAGAGTCATTCCATTAAATAACCAGTCAATATCCAGTAACAAAAGATGAGAGTGCAGCTAGTGGGCTTTAGGGCATACACCAATCCCAACAAACTCCCACTTGCACTAAAGATTACTACTTCCTAACCTAACACCCATAGACTCAGCATGAGAAGTGAAGACTTTCTCAGTAAGAGTCTTAGTGAATGGGTCAGCTAAGTTATTTGCTGAAGCAATATGCTCCACCACTATCTCTCCGTCCTGAATGAATTCCCGGATCAAGTGGTACTTTCTCTGAATGTGCTTGCCTTTCTTGTGATTCCTGGGCTCTTTGCACTATGCTACAGTACCAGTGTTATCGCAGTACATGACAATCGGTTTATGCACTGCAGGAACAACTCCCAATTCCAACAGGAATTTTTTGAGCCATACCGCTTCCTTCGCAGCTTCCGATGCCGCCACATACTCTGCTTCCATGGTAGAATCAGCTATACAGGATTGCTTGACACTTCTCCATGATATAGCCCCTCCTGACATAGTAAAGACGTACCCTGAGGTAGACTTTCTGGCATCACTATCAGATTGGAAATCAGAGTCTGTATACGCCAATGGCGTTAGATCATCTGCTCGAAAGGTCAGCATATAATCTTTCGTTCTCCGAAGATACTTGAACATATGCTTAACTGCTGTCCAATGCATAGGTCCAGGGTTTGACTGATATCTGCTAACCATGCCAACGGCAAAGCAAATATCTGGTCTAGTACATAACATAGCATACATGAGGCTTCCAACAGCGGATGCATATGGAACTCTCCTCATGGTCTCTATCTCTTCAGATGTCTTTGGACATTGATCTCGAGACAGTGGTACTCCATGTCTAGAAGGTAGGAGGCCCTTCTTGGAGTCATGCATGTTAAACTTGACCAATATCTTCTCAATATATGAAGATTGGGATAGGGCTAACATCTTATTCTTGCGATCACGTAAAAGCTTGATCCCTAAGATATAGCTGGCTTCACCCAGATCCTTCATCTGAAATTGAGAGGATAACCAAACCTTTGTGGATGACAATAAACCTACATCATTTCCTATGAGTAATATGTCATCTACATACAGAACCAAAAATGCAACTGCTTTCCCATTTCCTTTCTTATACACACATGGTTCATCAATGTTTTGATCAAAGCCAAAGGATTTGACTGCCTGATTAAACTTGATGTTCCATGGTCTAGATGCTTGCTTAAGTCCATAAATGGACTTCTTAAGTTTACAAACCATGTTATCTTGGCCACTAGCAATGAAGGCCTCTGGTTGGATCATATAGATGCATTCGTCAAGACTTCCATTAAGAAAAGCTGTCTTGACATCCATCTGCCATATCTCGTAGTCATAATGACATGCGATGGCCAAGAGAATCCTTATGGACTTAAGCATAGCCACTGGTGAAAAGGTTTCCTCATAATCGATACCCTCTTTCTGAGTATATCCTTTCGCCACCGGTCTTGCTTTGAAGGTTTCCACCTTCCCATCCACTCCTCTCTTTCTCTTGTAGATACACTTGCACCCTATGGGTTTAATCCCTTCAGGTGCATCTACAAGTTCCCAGACTTGATTGGAATACAAAGAATCCATTTCAGATTTCATCGCTTGCTGCCACATGTCAGCATCTATATCCGTTACCGCTTCATCATAACTAGTAGGATCCTCAACCAGATCTTCAGAGTCTATCTTAAAAGACACTCCTAGATATCTTTCTGGCTGTCTAGAAATTCTCCCACTACGACGAGGCTCCGGAGTGTTCAAAGGAATATCTTGTTCATCTACTGTCTCAGGATCCGGTACAGATGTTATAGGAGATCCCGGAAGAATCTCCTCAAGGGTTTCTTTACAACTAAGCTCTTGGTGCATCATACAATCATCCTCCAAGTACCTAGCATGAGTGCTGATGAGCACTTTTTGCTCCTTTGGATGATAAAAGATGCCACCTCTCGTTCCCTTAGGATACCCAATGAAGTAGCACATTTCTGATCTGGGTTCCAGCTTGGTAGCTTTATCATTCAGTACATAGGCTGGACAACCCCAAATGTGAATATGTCTTAAACTAGGTTTTCGACTTGTCCACATTTCTTGGGGTGTCCTAGGTACTGATTTAGAAGGTACCAGATTTAGAATGTATGCTGCTGCTTCTAGGGCATATCCCCAAAAAGATATAGGTAGGGTTGCATGACTCATCATGGACCTTACCATATCAAGAAGGGTACGGTTTCTTCTCTCCGCTACACCATTTTGCTGGGGTGTACCCGGTGCAGACAACTGAGACACAATCCCATGTTGTGTGAGGTACTCCTTGAACTCACCCAGGAGGTACTCGCCACCTCGATCAGATCGAAGGGCTTTGATATGTTTTCCTAGTTGTAGCTCCGCCTCAGCCTTGAATTGTTTGAACTTATCAAATGCCTCAGACTTGCGACGCATTAGGTATACATATCCACATCTAGAGTAATCATCGGTGAAGGTGATGTAATACTCATACCCTCCTCGAGCCGGTTTGTTCATAGGACCACACACATCAGTGTGAATCAATTCTAACAACTCCTTTGACCTTAGTCCCTTTCCAGAGAATGACCGTTTGGTCATCTTTCCCTTGAGACAAGATTCGCACTGAGAAAAAGGTTCGAAATCTAATGAGCTCAACGGCCCATCTTCTACCAACCTCTGAATCCGTTTTAGGCTAATGTGACCCAAACGTAAGTGCCAAAGATATGTGTCATTGATTGAAGATACCTTCCTCTTAAGGGAAGTTTAGTTTTCTTGTTGTACTTTATGCAGTGTGGGAGCAATAGGATATATATAAAATAAGTTGTCATGTATTCTACCGGAACATATAATATTTCCATCTCTACTGATATCAACACCAGAATGGAAAGAAACTGAATAATTAAATTCAATTAATCTGGAAACTGAAATTAAATTCTTCCTCATATCCGGAACATAGAAAACATTATTTAAAACTAATATCCTATTACATGGAAAATGTAAGGTAACAACTCCTACTGCAACTGCCCAAACTTTAGCTCCAGTTCCGACTCTAAAGGCAAACTCTCCTTTCTCAATTCTCTGCATTATCTGAAACCCCTGCAATGAATTGCAGATATGATTAGTGGCTCCTGAGTCTACTATCCATGAGTCAGTAGAATCAACCGCTAGACAAGTTTCAATGTAGTATGAAAAAGATGTACCTTTCTTAACTGAGGCCAGGAACTTGGGACAATCTTTCTTCCAATGACCTTTGAGGACACACTTGAAGCATTTCCCTTTGGGCTTTCCATCTGTACCCTTGTCCTTCTTATTACCAGCATTGTCCTTTTTCTGCCCTTTTCCCTTATTCTGCTTCTTCTTGAACTTCTTCCCTTTCGGGTTCAGTTTAGAGGAAGACTGGAAAAAATGAGCTTGGGCTTTGGGCTTCATGATGGCCTCTGCCGCTTGGAGTTCTTGTTAGGATTTTGTTTATTGCAATTTGATGGATGCATTAGCATTTTATTCATCTCATGAATTTTCACACATGCATTGATTTAGAAATTCTTGAAATCTTAATTTACACATGCATTGTTTTAAATCTTGTAAATCCTATGTTTCATGCATGTTTTGGTTTTCATCTTGGATGCAATTTAATTTGAAAAAGAGTTTTATAAATCAAGCAAGCCTATGGTTTTAAAACTTTCTAATCATTTTTGGCTTTTTATATTTCATGATTTTAAACCTCTTAGAATGATTTAAAATCATGTTTCCATGCTTGATTTAATGGCCCAAAAGAATCCCCTCAAGAATCACTTTAAAGTATATGAAAAATGGGAATTCTGGTCCCAGGGTCGACCTGCAGTGTACCAGGTCGACCTGCCCATGGACCAGGTCGACCTGGCACACTGCAGGTCGACCGGGCAGAGGGTCGTTGGCTCTCCAACGGTCATATTTGTGACCGTTTGTATTGGGTCGACCGGGGATGGTATGGGGTCGACCGAAGACACGCCTATAGTCACTTTTTGACTATAAATATGAGTTCATTCCCATTGAAAAGTTGTTGAATATTTTAGAACTCTTAAGCCTTCTTGGAGGTGTTTGGAGACAAGGAAAAGGGGATGGACTAAGAGAGATTAAGGGGTCATTAGTAAAGCTAAAGCTTGGATCATTAAGTTAAATCATCAAGTAAGCTTTACTTTTATTAATCATATGTTTTATGCTTTGAGTAAATTATTGGTAAATGATTTGTAGCATATAAACTATGATGTGTTAAATCCATTACCTTCATTCAATCTTTGTTTTAGATTGTGATGGATTTCTCACTTTGATTCAAACCAAGTTTTGTGTTAAAACTTTATAAATCATGTTTTGTTAAAACCTTTGATTTGTTATATAAACATGTTTCATTAACTTGTTTGAATCATCTTTGTTGTTTTCATTCATTTGAATCTTAAGTTAAACCTTCGTTTTTGAAAACAACATAGCATAGCACATGCATCACTTGATTAGGCTTAAACATTTACATTCAACTTGTGATCTTTTGATTTTCATATCATTAACAAGTTTGTAGTTGTTCAAGTGATTTGCATATAACTTCAATCAAATCTTTTTATGTGCATTAAACTTTTGAATTGCTTTAAGCATATATTTTGATTAAGCTTTAATTTTAATCTTGATTGAAGTTTTCACACACACACCCCTCATAAGCATTCATCTTTGTAATTCTTAGTGTGTTTGTGTGAGTTGTTTTACAATTTCATATCTGCCTATTTAGAGGCAATTTTTATTGAGCTTAATTGTAATCTCTTAGAGTGTTTTGTGAAGACACTTTCTTTGAGAGAAATCTTTTATGTATTAAGGTTATTGCTTAGCCTAAGAAAAGCATTGTGTGAAGGTTATTGCTTAGCCTATAAAAGCACATTGTAAGGTTATTGCTTAGCCTAGAAAAGCATAGTTGTAGAGGTTATTGCTTAGCCTTTTAAACAGCATAATAGTGGAAATCCGGTGGGGTGTTGGATACACAAGCCGGTAGTGGATGTAGGCATTGAGGCCGAACCACTATAAATCTTGTGTTGTGGTGATTGCAATGTGGTGATTGTTTATTTAAGCTTCCGCATATTGTTTGTTTAATCATCTCATGTGACTAGTTAATGTTAAAGAATTTAAAATTGGTCATAATTGGTCACTAGTTGTAGCTCACCCTATTCACCCCCCCTCTAGGGTTAGGATCCCCAGGACTTTCAATTGGTATCAGAGCCAAGTGCTCTATATTAGGATCAAGTGTTTGGAACTCTTGATTAGGTGTAAAAACCTAGAGTTAAAACCCTAGTGTTGTGCCTCCATGAAAATCATAAGAATGGATTCCACTAGTTTAGACTTTGTAGATTCTTTGGTAGATTCTTCTAGACCCCTCCTTCTTCCCACTATTGGAGATTCTAACATTAAAATTAATGAATCTAAATCTAAATTAAAAGAAGAAGAATATGATGAAAATGAAGCTTATGAGGAATTGTACACATGGTCCTTAGAGCTTTCTAAGAAGAATAAAAGATTAAAAGAAGAATCTAAAAGACTAAACCAAGAATTAGTCTCTTCAAAAGATGAACTTAGAGAAAAAGAAGAATTAATAAATTGTGCAGAATCTAAGTTCATGATCTCTTTGCATAATCTATCTAATATTAAAGATGATCTAAGAGAATCAAAGATAGATTATGATAATCTTAATAAGGAAAATTCAAAACTAAGAGATCAATTAAAAAGGCAAGATGAAAACATTAACAACCTAGAATCCAAGTTAACCATTTCTATGGAAAATTTATCTAATGAACAAATTAAGATAAAAACTCTAGAACTTGGATCTAATGTTATCAATGAAGTTAAATTTGAATTAAAACTTGCCCATGAAGAGCTAAACAAATTTAAGGGAATTGAAAATGAACTTACGAAAGTTAAAAATGAAAATTCAACCCTTAAAGAACAAGTCACTCAACTTGAAACCTACAAACAAAAGTATGAGTGCAAATTTACCCATAGTGAAGAAAAATTTGAAAAGTTATTTAAATTGGGTAAATCAAAAGGAGATAGGACGGGTCTTGGATTTGATAGGAATATTTCTCATGACCCTAAATTCACCAACACATTTGTGAAAGGTGAGTCCTCTTTCTCTAGCACTCACACTTCCTTGCCATTGACTAAATGTAATTATTGTGGCATTGAAGGACATTTTAGGTTTGAGTGCAAATTAAGAAGAATCAATGTGTCTAAATCCATATTTGAACCTAAAAAAGGTAAAATCAAATACTATGATGATTAAGACACTAAAATCCAAGGAAGACTCCAAAAAGACTAAACAAGTAAAACCAATTAAAAAGGAGTCTCCTAAAATAGATTCTAAAAAGGTTAAACAAGTTAAACCAACTCTAAAAGAATCTATTAACAAAAAGCTTCTCAATCTTCCTCCATTAACTCAACAAATGAAGGAACTTTTGAAGAAAGTTGCAAAGTTAAATCTTAAATTCAAAAGTCAAATAAATGGAGGAAATAAGAAGAAAAGAAATCAATCCCCTAATAAGAAAAGTCACCAACCTCAAAAGACTAATCACCATTCTAAGACAAATTTAGTTAAATCTAAACATCATGGTGATAAGTCTAAATTGAAAATTTATCAAGTCAAATCTCCATTAGTTGGTAAGACTTTTAATATAGACCTCAAAGTCCAACCATCTCAAGACCTTAGGTGGATTCCCAAAGTTAGATACTTAGACAAACCTTAAGGCCTTGGACCTCATTGACCAACCTATCCTTTATAGGTAAATCTTTTTGTTGGTCATGATTGCATTTGCATTTATGTTCTTTCATTAGTTACATTACTTTATATGCAAATGTTTATTTGTTCCATGTATGGTTGTGTTCTTTAAGTCATTTTTGTAGTTACCATACTAGAACCCAAAAATCCATCCTTTATGCTTTCTAGTTATTATTTGATATGGATGGTTATGTTGTTGATTCATGTGTATTTTCCTTGTTATGTCATTCTTATACATGTTTCAACTTCATAGTAGTGCTTGATCATATGAACCTCTTTGAAATCCATTCCTTGTATTTCTTAGTTATATCTATTGTTTGATGGATGTCTTAGATGTTGGAATTCATATGATCTTGACACTTTGAAAATTGCATATTCAACTAAGTTATATCTTTTTATGCAATTTCTCATGTTCATCACTATGCTTATTAGTTATATCATTTAAAGTGATGAATATCCTTTTATGATGCTTGATTTTGCAATTGTCACATTCTATTAGCATCATAATCTTCATGATTGCCACCTCTCTTGCACTTATTGGTATATCTCATGACCACCATGTTTATGTGTTCATAATCTTGGTTGGTTAATGGTTGAGGTAGGCTTCATGTTTGAACTTCATTTCACTCATCTTGCACATGATAGTCATATTTGATGATTGGATGAAATGATTTCAAAAATATTCATAGCATATGATTTTCATAGTTATATTATTGATGCTATGTTTAGTATATCCCAATGACCTTGCTCTTTACTTTGGTAATTTGATCATATTGAGCTTTTTAGTCAAATATCATTATCAATTGAATCTAATCCTTCACTTGAAGTTAACCCTCAATTGGTTAAACCATCTTCTTCTTGTACCTATTAGTTAAATCCTTGTCAAAAGTTTGACAAAAGAAGAGTATGGATTGAGGGGGAGTAAATCTTCATAGGAAGTATTAGTTTTGATCAAATTCACCATTATATTGGCTCTTGATACCCTTATAGCTTATTACCCATGCATGATGACCTGTTATGTACTTCATTTTCGATTTCCTTTGTTAACAGGTGCTACTAAAAGGTATTTTCCTTGTTTCATGTGTGTAGGTACCCCTCTTCAATTGATACCTTTCCAATTTAATGGCAAAGGGGAGAAAGTTCTCAAGCTTAATGGAAAAAGGGGAGAAAGAATTAAGGGGGAGAAAGTGCTAAAGGTGAAGGAATGCACATCTTGCCAAAAGGAGAGTGCATGGTAAAAGGGGAGAAATGAAGAGAAGAAAAGCTTGGAGCTAAAGAAGATGCTTGGTTAAAGAAGAAAAGAAAGCTTGAAGAATGATCAAGCCCCAAGCATCAAGGAGAATGAAGGAAAAGAGCTAAAGCCCAAGCCAAGACAAAGAGAGCATCCAAAGAAGATTTCAAGCCTAGTCCAGCAAAGGAGGAGCTGAAGACTTAGTGTGAAGATTCAGTGTGAGAAAGGTTTGCCATCAAATTGCAAAGGGGGAGATTGTTAGGATTTTGTTTATTGCAATTTGATGGATGCATTAGCATTTTATTCATCTCATGAATTTTCACACATGCATTGATTTAGAAATTCTTGAAATCTTAATTTACACATGCATTGTTTTAAATCTTGTAAATCCTATGTTTCATGCATGTTTTGGTTTTCATCTTGGATGCAATTTAATTTGAAAAAGAGTTTTATAAATCAAGCAAGCCTATGGTTTTAAAACTTTCTAATCATTTTTGGCTTTTTATATTTCATGATTTTAAACCTCTTAGAATGATTTAAAATCATGTTTCCATGCTTGATTTAATGGCCCAAAAGAATCCCCTCAAGAATCACTTTAAAGTATATGAAAAATGGGAATTCTGGTCCCAGGGTCGACCTGCAGTGTACCAGGTCGACCTGCCCATGGACCAGGTCGACCTGGCACACTGCAGGTCGACCGGGCAGAGGGTCGTTGGCTCTCCAACGGTCATATTTGTGACCGTTTGTATTGGGTCGACCGGGGATGGTATGGGGTCGACCGAAGACACGCCTATAGTCACTTTTTGACTATAAATATGAGTTCATTCCCATTGAAAAGTTGTTGAATATTTTAGAACTCTTAAGCCTTCTTGGAGGTGTTTGGAGACAAGGAAAAGGGGATGGACTAAGAGAGATTAAGGGGTCATTAGTAAAGCTAAAGCTTGGATCATTAAGTTAAATCATCAAGTAAGCTTTACTTTTATTAATCATATGTTTTATGCTTTGAGTAAATTATTGGTAAATGATTTGTAGCATATAAACTATGATGTGTTAAATCCATTACCTTCATTCAATCTTTGTTTTAGATTGTGATGGATTTCTCACTTTGATTCAAACCAAGTTTTGTGTTAAAACTTTATAAATCATGTTTTGTTAAAACCTTTGATTTGTTATATAAACATGTTTCATTAACTTGTTTGAATCATCTTTGTTGTTTTCATTCATTTGAATCTTAAGTTAAACCTTCGTTTTTGAAAACAACATAGCATAGCACATGCATCACTTGATTAGGCTTAAACATTTACATTCAACTTGTGATCTTTTGATTTTCATATCATTAACAAGTTTGTAGTTGTTCAAGTGATTTGCATATAACTTCAATCAAATCTTTTTATGTGCATTAAACTTTTGAATTGCTTTAAGCATATATTTTGATTAAGCTTTAATTTTAATCTTGATTGAAGTTTTCACACACACACACCTCATAAGCATTCATCTTTGTAATTCTTAGTGTGTTTGTGTGAGTTGTTTTACAATTTCATATCTGCCTATTTAGAGGCAATTTTTATTGAGCTTAATTGTAATCTCTTAGAGTGTTTGTGAAGACACTTTCTTTGAGAGAAATCTTTTATGTATTAAGGTTATTGCTTAGCCTAAGAAAAGCATTGTGTGAAGGTTATTGCTTAGCCTATAAAAGCACATTGTAAGGTTATTGCTTAGCCTAGAAAAGCATAGTTGTAGAGGTTATTGCTTAGCCTTTTAAACAGCATAATAGTGGAAATCCGGTGGGGTGTTGGATACACAAGCCGGTAGTGGATGTAGGCATTGAGGCCGAACCACTATAAATCTTGTGTTGTGGTGATTGCAATGTGGTGATTGTTTATTTAAGCTTCCGCATATTGTTTGTTTAATCATCTCATGTGACTAGTTAATGTTAAAGAATTTAAAATTGGTCATAATTGGTCACTAGTTGTAGCTCACCCTATTCACCCCCCCTCTAGGGTTAGGATCCCCAGGACTTTCAGTTCTTTCATTAACTCAGGTAGAGTCATGTCCATCTTGCTCATATTGAAATTGAGCTTGAACTGATTGAAAGATTCCGGCAAAGTTTCGAGAATCATGTCAGTTTGACTCCCTGCATCAATCTCAGCCCCTAGAATCTCAGCTTCATTGAAACAATCTATCAGCTTGAGCATATGCTCTCTGACAGGTGTTCCCTCAGCCATCCTAGCATTCATGATAGTCCTTATAGCAGCTTGCCTAGCTGGCCTACTCTTGTCTGCAAACATCTCAGACAAGGACATCATGATTTCGTAGGCTGTGTCCATTTGCTCGTGCTGTGTTTGCAACACGTTGGACATGGAAGCGAGCATGTAGCATTTAGCCATGCTATTCACTTTCTTCCATTTCCTTTCAGCCTCTCGCTGGTCATCAGTAGAATTAGCATCAATATCGGGACAGTTTTCCAGCAAGACATACTTGTACTCCTCGGCTGTGAGTACTATGTCAAGATTTTCTTTTCCAGTCTACGTAGTTAGGGCCAGTCAGTTTGTTCTCACGAAGAATGCACATCAACGGACTAAAAGAATCTCTACCCATCTCTTTCTGGATATAAAACGGTTTATAATTAGACATGCAGTATATATGTAATATGTATATGGTGCTTGTTACAAAAGGAAAAACAAAGCACTAAGCTTTTTACATTATTCAACCCCAATCATAATGTATCAGTGTTTCAACCTCCTCATAGACCCTCCATCGAAGGGATGGCCGAGCCTACAGTCACGTTGAATTAAGGCAGACTTATTTGGATTATCACTATCTGGATACACATCCAGTGGTAGTCCAATCACTGATTGGTTTGGCCTCATATGACAAATAACCTTTAACTCCTAGGGAGAGGTCATTACCGTCTTATGTCAAGTGTATAACCATCTCTTATGAAATTTCCCAGAATGTCTATGATTAAGTCTTCCGAAGGGAAAATACTTTTATCCATCCTAGAAGTGACCTTTAGTAAAGAGCTCCACCGAAGGGATGGCCGCTCCCACCAACACTTCATTGACATTCTATAGAAGTGATCTTTAGTAAAGAACTCCACCGAAGGGATGGCCGCTCCTACCTAACACCTCATTACGAATATTCACATTAGTTCACCCATTAACCCATCAAAGCGGTCTTTAGTAAAGAACTCCACCGCAGGGATGGCCGTTCCTACTAACACTTTAATGAGATAACATGAACCGAAAATGGAAGGCCGTGGGGTCTTTCCTAAAACCCCTCTCCCACTTGATTATTTATCGCTAGGGTTTATACCTTTTGACCTTTACATTGCTTTACTCAAAAGCTCTTTTTAAATCTAGCAAACTTGGTTAATTAAATTTATGACTTAAGTCATCTTAAAATCAAATAACCTTTGCTTTAAAACATTTGAGCAAATCCCTTCAAAGAGTCAAAAACCTATCTTGGGTTATGAAAACCCATAGGTAGCATCTAATTAGATTTTAGTTTAGCCTTCTTTGGAAACCAAGGGTACCAAGATAAACTAAACCCTATCCAATTTTAAACCTTAGACAAATAGAAGGTGCTGGTCTAAGTTCCGTTTAAAACAATTTGCCAAGCTAAAAACAATCTAATACAATAAAGATGCCAATTTTAGAACCTAATGGTGGCCATGTTTCTAGGTGACAATTATAGCAATTATATAAAGCACTCATCCATGCATTCCATATATAAAAGCAAATAAAAGTATGCAATCCTTGATGGCTCCTTGCTCTTCGGACTTGTAATCCTTATCGAACTAGGACATCAAGAATAGGTCTCATCTTTCACCAAGAAGTCTTGTCTCCTCCACCACTAAGGAGTCCGGTTACTTGCAACCTTTCTTGAAACTTTCTTCTTCTTGCTTGTTCCAATAAATTAAATTTATACAAGCAAACCCATAAAAAACAAAAACCCAAATTACATTGGAGATACCTATGCTTTTCAAGAAAGCTTACATCAAGACTAGTTGGAATAAAAGTAAAGAAAGAATTACAACTTCCTATTATTGCTAAACGCGCAATCGTACACTTTCCAACTAATGAAAAAAACATCCAAATCCACATAACAATCATGCGAACCATCAAGGATGCAATATACGGCTGCAATCAAAGAGGTTAGTGCATGCAAAAACACTATGTGCATCATTAAACAAATCTGGAAAATAAATTCCAGCAATGTTAATGAAACTTGCACATAACATGCATCACAACATAAGTTTAAAAGGGTGCCACCATACCCATAATCAATCTAGGATTAATTATACACAACATGGGATCATGATTTCACATGGAGTGGCTCTGATACCACTGAAAGAAACTGCGATTCAGATCTGAATTAGCGGAAGATATTCATGGCTAATTTGTAACATGACAGATTTTAAAAAATCTGATTTGGCCAGCATAAATCAGCCATATAGATCGCATGAGAACTCCATGAATTCATGACCAACAAGTGTATAATTAAAGGAGAATGAAGAAGACTATTACCTCGAAGATTTGTAGTCTTCAAATCTCTGAAAAAATAGATCCAAAGGCCCGAACTCAGACTTGCAATTAGCAAACAAGTTGCTGGAATTTTCTGCACTAGTATTGCCTTTGATCTTCTTCTCTATCTCACATCCAAATCTGATTGGCTAAGATGGTGGGATCTTAATCTAGGAATCAAGAAGTATTTCTCCAAGGAAAAATCTCAGACCTTAAGCTCTCAACTATCAAGAAGAGAACCTCCAAAGGGCTGGGCGTGTGGCTCTCCTACTGTCTCACAAAGTGTTGGACGTCCAAGGGGTTGCTTGGTTTCTTTCATAGAAACTTTGGGATAGCTTTCCCACAAAGTTATCTCTTCTAATTCTCATTGATGTCCAAAAAGGAAAGACTTATTTCCTTTAAGAAACACTCTAATTAGAAAAGGAAACCAAAAGGAACTTTCCATACAATTAGTAATCCTAGTTGTAGAACACTTACTAATTTTAAGTTCCTAATCCAAAAAGGAAACCTTCTCATAAGAATACTAATCCAAAGAGGAGTCCAACTTTCCAAGTAGAGAGTCCTACTCAAAGTTGGAAACCTTACCCATGGAAATCTTATTATGGACGTCCCTTATGATAATGCACACCATGGCCCACATATAATTTATCTAGAGTTAAATTCATGTATACCATCAAAGGCCTATTTGAATTTAAACTCAAAATTAATTTTCCACTAAAATAATTCAACCAAATGTTATCTAAACATTTTAGGAAACCATGCCAATCTTGGAAAGTGACTAGAGAAGGGACCAAAAGACATATTTGCCATTGGCTCCCAAAATGACCAAAATGTCCATGCTAAACCTATAGCAACATTAAGACCATTTTAACCTTAACTCATTCCACTAAAGAGTTATGGTTGAACTCCAAGGACAAATATATAATATAATAAGCTCGTCATAAAATGACGGTTGTCTTCGACCTACTAAGTGTAATGACCTGAATGCCCCTCTATGTAACATCCATAATCGAGTTAGGTTATCACATGTACTATCAACCTTCCCGATTACATCTAAACCTTAGAACTTCATATCCTTAACATAATCATCATTCGAATATCATTCTCTTGATCCAGGGAGCGACCCACAAGTTCAATATCCATATGGAACATCCATATACTAAGATCTTAGATTTTGATGATTAATCGGATAATTCTAAGGGGACGATTATTCCATCATCAGATGGCATAGATTCTATATTGCATCTGCACGTCCCAACTGATCAAGTCCGAGTACCCAAAACACAGAGCTGTTGACCCATGAAAAGAATCTCACCCATAGTGAATTAAAGCACAAGAACTTGACTTCGTCAGTTCATCCACAAATGCTCAAGATTAAGAGCACTGGTCACTCAGTAGCATGAGGTGACTTGATCTCTCTCTGTGATAGTACTATTTTAGAGATCACACCTACCATGGTCCTGTTCAATGCAATGCATATGCACTAATGAGATGAATCCGGGAAAGCCCTCCCATGACTTAGGTAAGTCACCCTGAATACAGGAGAGTCTCATTATAACTTATACCAAGATGAAGTGCCCAGCTCCATCTCTCAGTTATGAACAAATATGATGTTTCCAGTTGTCCATGAATTAGACCTATCTGTGTGTAGACACTATACACCTAATTCATTTACTAGAAACAATGGGCCTTACACAACCATACATATATACATGTTTACGTATAAAAGAGTCATTCCATTAAATAACCAGTAAATATCCAGTAACAAAAGATGAGAGTGCAGCTAGTGGGCTTTAGGGCATACACCAATCCCAACAAATGTGACTAAAGAATGTGACTAAAGAAAACTTTAAATGTGACTAAAGAAAACTTTAAACTTTGAGGTTACAAAATCAATGGTTTTAATTATCTGAATGGGATTGTTTTTTCCCAGAATCATATCCATAATGAGTCGACATTGTCACTACACTTAACTTCCCGTTATTCTCATGCTTCCAAATGAAACCCTCTCACGTAACTGTAAGATGAGTTGCCTGGTGTTTGTGAACCATGGTTAAAACTGTAAGAAAAGATTATATACTGTATGAGACTCTTCCCCCCTATGCTTTCATGTAAGAGCATTGAGCTATTCAATAGAATATATGCTCTATTTTTTTCCTCTTAATTTTCTTTCTTTATAGGGACTTATACTATTTTTATGTAGGTTTCACACAACTTATTCAGATAGACCAAAGATATAACATATGTGGATTATTATGAGTGTGCCCTTACAAATGGTGTTCTTAGCATACAAAGGAGCACAAAACCAGTGGTAATTATTTGTATGCCTTGCTCATCAAAGGCATAATCATGGTTAGGGAACACAATTTTGACTCTTTGCTACATATTTTGCTTCATTTAAATACAATAACAAACATAGGTATGGTTCATTTTCAACATATTTTTCTTTACTCTAAGTTCAAGAATCTTTCCATAGATTTCATAAATTGAATGGAATAAATGTACCAATCCCCCACATCCCCAATTCATTGTAATTGATGGTTTTTTTTTTCTGCTGCTGATTTATTAGACCAATAACAAGTAAGGAACAATATCAAATATTCTTCTACAAATGCTATGAATTATATAACCATGATTTTCTGGCATAGTAGTGTTGAATTGATATTCTGCAGATGGGCTGAATCAAATCAAAGGACTAGATTGGTATATGGCTTGAGTATAGACCAATATAGTTAGTAAATTAAGGTAGAGATCAAAAGTGGATATAACTCTTAAGGTAGGACTAATCTATTTGGCATGTTTCCTCTCTGTTGAAAACTAACTTAGCCTCCTTGAAGTCTTTGTAGGTTTCGGCCAAAGATCTTGAATTAGTGCATGTGCATGTTTCGGCCCAAGATCTTGAATTGAACATTTAAGAAGATTTGTCATAATGAAATATGCGAAGAAGATCACTTGGAGTCTTTGTAGGGTGTTATCTTTTAAGATTCAGTGGGATCACTTGGACTGCTACCCCATTCACGTTGTTGTCACTTTAGATATATCTGTATTTGTTGGATTTTGTGGATATGTTGCCTAGCCTAAATTAAGTCGTATGATTGCTGAGGTTACTGTCCTAACATGTAGACAACACTCTATTTGGTGACTCTTTGTTGTTTCTTTGTATTTAAGTGGGTGTTTGGAAGACACGGTTGCAATTTAGTTGCTGTTTATTCAAGTTTCTATTTGGAGGATGTATATTTGCTCTTTGTAGCATGAATAACATTGTGAATTATCAATTGATAAGGCCATGTTGAATGCAGAAAGAATTAGCAAGAGAAGAGAAGATTATTAAACCTAAACTTCCTATGAAGATTGTTCAACAATGAGTGTTAAATACATGTGCTCGGCCTATTATTTAGATTCTGACAAGATTATTGCTTCTTATGCCTCTCTAATTAACAACACTGAGATCCGCTGCTGCTACTAGGTAGCTCTGCTGTAGGCACTTCTACATTTGCTACTATGGAAACTAGAACTGGGATTAATGTTCCTAGTCGTGGAGGATCTATTAAAATCTAGTCAAGCAGAAAATAGAAGCTATTTGTTAAAATGGAGGATCTACGAAGTATTTGTTAAAATGGAGGATCTAAGAAGTACTAACCCCTCTGCATTTGTCGCTTGTTTTGTCAGATCTGTTTTCAAGTTCTGCTCTGCTTCTTTAATCCTCTGCTTAAAACAACAAGCAACTTGAGTAAATCTGAATGAGCTCAGAGAAAAACCTCCATTTCTACACAGTTCACTCAAAAGCATTCAAAAAAGAAGAAACAAAAGCAGAAATTTCTGTTTCATCGTGAATTTCAAGAACTTAATGAGTGAAAACGCATCAGAAGAAATTGAAGATCCAAAGTTTCAACATCTTCCGAGTCCTCTAAATCATTAAATAAATATGTAAGATATGGGTTGGATCTCAGCTTGCATAAGCTTCCTATTCAATCCATTTATGCCCAATATAACCCATTTGCCTCTCTACTCCTAATGTCTAAGAGGCAATTTGACCCTTTCTAGAAATGATCTGTCACATGCTGCCATTACCTTAAATAACGTGGGATCAACCTTTTGCTTTGATCAAGCCTCTCATATGCATAGGAATTCAAGCTGATTTCAGTTTAGCTGGGATGATCAATTTAGCAGTATATATTAAAATAGATAATTGGAAACCATTTCATATCGCAGAATTGGACCATAAAAAGAAAACCCACAAAACAAAAACAGATGTATCTTTGTCATCTTCCTTTTTACTACATTGGAGATTCGAAGTGAGACACTCTAGGTCTGCAAACACATCATGTGTCTCTAACTAGCTAAGCTATATAAGAGCGTTATCTTAATTTGTCATCTTCGTTCACACATGCAAGCATTGTGATTTGTGAACATATGCAAGGTTGGTGATAGGTTGAAGTAGGAGGGGTTTTTTTTTTTCCTCTGTAGACTTCTAATGTCTAAGAGGCAATTTTGATGTTCTGTTCCAAACCAATTTTGATGTTTTTTTTTTTTCTCTGTAGACTTCTAAGCATTATTCACCATTGCATTTTACCTCGAAAGGTGCACGATATAAAACCATTATAACTCATTAACTTTTGTATTTTACCTCATAAAGTGCACAATATATAGCAATTAAACGTTAGAGCTTAAAACTAAAGGGTTAGGATCATTTGACCAAGCTGATATCTCATGTCCCATCAGCTGTGCCAAATCTTTCCATCGGTCAACCTCCGTGGATTGTGGTGCATCTAGGTGAGCCCCAGTAGAATGTGACAGTTTTTCTTTAAAAAAAAGGCCCGGGGTTTTGTAGTCAAACCATATATAATAAGATATAGTTAGACCATCAATAATACATAATATGAACTGTCTAATTGGTTTATTTTTTTATTTTTTTGTCATTTTCATCCGCAAGGTGGCCCACTCACATGGGCGATTTTGATTCACCTACAGAAAGTTCGATGCCTATGGTCCATCCTCCCTGCAATATGATATATTTTCTCCCATTTCAATCCAATGCATATTTTCTCATTAAAGTTAAAACCAATTGAAGCTCTTGATTCATGGCAATAAGTACTTCTTAAACTATGGCAATTACATGTAACAACAACATCAAGACTAGGTACTCAAATTTGAAAATTTAACCAGTAAAATTAGGAAGTACAGAAACAGTCAATAAAAAAATTAACAACAAAAGAACCAATAGAAAATAATAATAATGACAAAAGAGCACCCCAAAATAGAAAGTTGCATATCATATTGAAATAAAAGGGACTCCAATATCCTTCATCTACATGAGAACTGTTAAGTTTGGCCCATGACCCATTAAGGGATCCAAGGCCCATCAATCAATCCAATCCAGCAAGATACATATCACGTGGATTTGGGATCTGATTTGGTCAATAGTGTATATAATTTAGTGATTGATTGCCTTCCTTTCTTAGATTAGTGATTGATGTAATTTAGTTAATTTCCTTTGTAAAAGCCTTGATTAAGGCATGTAATTCCTATATAATGATGGTGATTCTCTAAGAGAAGACACACAAGAATACAGAAAACATTCAGTCTTTCTCGTTTCAGTTTCTCTCATTTTCATTCTTGTAATTCAGAATTGTGAGAATGACATGGTATCAGAGCCTTGTTTTTTGATCTTGCATATCATCAAGGCCATCAAGATATAGAGAAATCCATCTCTATTGAAGAACGACAGATCAGAGATCTGTTTCACAGAATCCAGACACTGCGGCAGTGACCTGTTCATGGTGGCCCACCTCTGATCATCACATCTTCCTCAGCAATGCTTATAGACATGGTCGCCTGTTTTTTCTAAGTATATTGGAGATTTTTTCAGAATTTTTCAACACCTTCAGGTTGGTGATTTGCTCATTCTCGAGATTTTCCAGTTTTATTAAACTGTTTCCATCTAGACCGTCCAAAATCTTGGATCTGCGAGAGAATCAGTTCATTCTTTTTTCAGTAGAACCCATATTTCAGTGCTTCTTCAGATCAGTGATCTGATACTTGTTCAGATCCATTAGTGGGGCCCACGTATCAGATCAGCAACAAAAATTCTGGTCGTCTGGGGCATTTTTGTGGATTTTTTTTTCTATTCTGAGTTGATTTATCTTACTGATTGGTGGATCTTTGCCCCTGCATACAGCATAGTGTATTATCTTCTTTAAGGCTTCTTCTCTTCTCTGTTACTATTACTGGATTTCTTTTTGCTGCCTGTTTCACTGTTTCTCTCAGTCTTGGCCAATCTCAATTGACAATGGAAAAGTCTGAGATTACCTTAATCCGGTTCACGGGAAAAAATTACCCCGCCTGGTCATTTCAGTTCCAAATTTATCTCGAGGCTAAGGAATTGTGGGGCTATATTTCTGGATCTGACCCTAAACCCACGGAAGATGAGAAGAAGATATCCGCCTGGCTTACTAAAGATGCAAAAATTAAAACATGGATACTGGGTTCTGTCGAACAACATCTGATAATGAACCTCAAACCTTACCCCACCTCTAAAGACATGTGGGGATATCTGAAGCAGGTGTACCATCAAGATAACTCAGCACGTCAATTTCACCTTGAATGTGCGATTGCTGAATATGCACAAGGGACCTTGTCAATCCAAGACTATTATTCAGGATTCCGAACCCTATGGTCAGAATATGATAGTATCAAGTATGCAGATGTAGCTGCCGATGTTCTGATAGTGATTCACGATCTTCAGGCCTCTAGTCAGCGGGATCAATTTTTAATGAAATTACGCCCCGAGTATGAAAGTGTCCGATCAGCCTTAATGAATCGGACGCCTTTACCTTCCTTGAATGTCTGCCTGAATGAACTATTACGCGAGGAACAGCGCATTTCAACCTCAGCCCATATAGCTCATCAAAAGGCTGAGACCTATTCCGTCGCGTTTTCAGCCACTAAGACTTCTCAGCCTCCTCGTGACTTGAGCAAAACACAATGCTACAGTTGTCAAAAATTTGGACATCTTGCATCACAATGCAAACAGAAAGTCTGTAGTTATTGTAAAAGGTCGGGACATATCATTTCTGAATGTCGCCGCCGGCCACAACGTCAGAATCCACCGCAGCAGACTCCCCAGCATCAGATTTCCCAGCATCCAGCTCCACAGTATCAGGCTATGCAGTATCAGCCTTCGCATGCTTATGTTGCTTCTTCAGATATGCCTGCTTCTACATCTGCACCCTCACAGTCTGGGTCCTCCTCTTCTCTTACTCCTGAATTGGTACAGCAAATGATTGTTAATGCCCTTTCTGCTTTCGGTCTCTCAGGTACCTCTCCACCTTCTTCTACTTGGTTTCTTGATTCTGGGGCATCTAATCATATGACATATTCCAGTAACCCTCTCTCAAATGTGACAAACTACAATGGTAATCTTCAAATCCAAACTGCTAATGGAGGCACTGTTCCCATTACTGCCCTCAGGGACATTCCTGGTCCAATCCCATTGAAAAATGTTTTCCTTTGTCCCAATTTAACTTCAAACCTATTGTCAGTTGGGCAACTTGTTGAAAATAATTGTAACATCTCTTTTTCTTCTTTTGGTTGTGTTGTACAGGACCAGATGTCAGGGAAGGAGATCGCGAGGGGACCTAAGTGTGGACGCTTGTTTCTGCTGGATTTTTCTAATCTTTCTAGAACTAGAATTGCCAATGATGTGTTTTGTCTTTCTATTAGAGATAATTGCCAATTGTGGCATAAAAAACTCGGACACCCTAATTCCAAGGCTTTGTCCCTTATGTTAAATTCTGGTTTATTAAATAAATCTATTGGCTTATCTTCTTGTGTACCTTTTGATTGTGCTACTTGTAAATTGGGAAAAAGCAAAACTCTTCCTTTTCCTATTTCCACTTCACACAGCACTCGATGTTTTGATTTGGTTCATAGCGATGTATGGGGAATTGCTCCAGCTCTTTCTCATGCTCACTACAAATATTTTGTGACTTTTATTGATGATTTCAGTCGTTTCACATGGGTTTACTTTCTGCATTCTAAATCTGATGTTTTTACAGTTTTTAAAATTTTTTTAGCTTATGTTGAGAATCAATTTTCCACCTGCATCAAAATCCTGCGATCTGATTCCGGTGGGGAATATGTGTCTTCTGATTTTCAAAATCTTTTGCAAAACAAAGGCATTATTTCTCAAAGAACTTGTCCTTATACTCCACAACAGAATGGAGTTACTGAAAGGAAAAATAGGCATTTGCTTGATATCACTCGTTCTCTTCTTCTTGAATCATCAGTTCCTACCCGTTTTTGGGTTGAGGCACTAGCTACGGCAGCTCATCTTATAAATCGTCTGCCTTCAACCTCTCTTCAAAATCAGAGCCCATATTACCGATTGTACCAGACCTTTCCATCTTATGATGATCTTCATGTTTTCGGATCTGTTTGCTTTGTGCACTTGCCTCCTTCTGAGAGAACCAAACTAACCGCACAATCTGCTCAATGTGTGTTTTTAGGCTATACGCCCTTCCAGAAAGGGTTCCTCTGCTACGATCCTCACATTCGTCGCTTGCGGACCTCTAGAAATGTCGTTTTTTTTTAACATCAGTATTTTTTTCAAAAACACATTGAATCTCCTCACTCCTCACCCTTGGTGTCTTTACCTGGTTTTTCGGACAACACTTCAGTTGTTCGCTTTAATCCTAATTTTGTGTATCACAGACGGAACAAAGACGCGCCTCCCAGGGACCCCCCCTCCTGATCTTCCTCCAGCATCCGGTTCACCCCCGGCTTTTGATCCATCTGGACTTCATTCCTTGCGTCGCTCCTCTCGCATTTCAGTACCACCTGACCGCTATGGGTTCTCCCACACTTCCTTAATGGCCACTTTGTCCTCTTCTTCCATTCCCCAATCCTATTCTCAGGCTGTGCAGGACAAATGTTGGAACCAGGCTATGCAAGATGAATTGGATGCTTTGAAAAAAAATCATACTTGGGATATTGTCTCCTCTCCTGTGGGTGTAAAACCAATTGGCTGTAAGTGGATTTTTTCTCTCAAGTTAAAATCAGATGGCACTCTAGATCGATACAAGGCGCGCCTTGTTGCTCTCGGAAATCGGCAGGAATATGGCATTGATTATGATGAAACCTTTGCTCCCGTCGCTAAGATGACCACCGTACGCATAATTCTTGCTGTTGCTGCATCTCAGTCTTGGCCTCTCTATCAAATGGACGTAAAAAATGCGTTCCTTCATGGTGATCTCAAAGAAGATGTTTATATGCGTCTGCCTCCGGGGTCCTCATCTGGTAAGGGTATGGTTGCTAAGCTCCGTCGCTCCCTCTATGGTCTGAAGCAAGCGCCTCGCGCATGGTTTGAGAAATTTCAGGATGCTCTTCTACGATTGGATTTTCATCCGAGCCAATATGATCCTTCCATGTTCTTACATCATGCTCCGTCAGGGATTACTGTCCTTCTGGTCTACGTTGATGACATTGTCATTACTGGTCCTAATGCACAAATGATTCAGGCACTTCAAGCTTCTCTTCATCAGATTTTTCAAATGAAGGATCTGGGCCCCTTACACTATTTCCTTGGCCTTGAAGTTCATCAATCGTCTAAAGGTGTAGTTCTCAATCAGCATAAATATACGGTTGATCTTATTGAATTGGCTGGGCTTACTTCTTCAGCTCCTGTTGATACGCCAATCGAGCTCAATGTTAAACTCAGAAAAGAAGAGGGTGACCTTCTTCAGGACCCCACCGCATATCGCCAGTTGGTAGGTAGCTTGATCTACCTCATGATCACGCGTCCTGATATCTCATTTGCGGTAAATCTCATGAGTCAGTTCATGACTACTCCTCGTCATCTTCATCTCGCTGCTGTTCGTCGCATCATTCGGTATCTTATTCGCACACCGACTCGCGGGTTGTTTTTTCCTTCAGACAATCCTCTTTCTCTCAGAGCTTATTCAGATGCTGATTGGGCTGGTTGTCCGGATACTCGCAGATCAACTACAGGATGGTGCATGTTCTTGGGTGATAGTTTGATTTCCTGGAAATGCAAGAAACATGACAAAGTTTCAAAATCTTCTACCGAGGCTGAGTACCGAGCTATGTCTGCTGCATGCTCCGAAATACTTTGGCTCCGAGGTCTGCTCTCTGACATTGGATTTCCTGCAAAAGGAGCTACCCCCCTCTATGCAGATAATACAAGTGCAATTCGGATTACTGAAAATCCGATTTTTCATGAACGTACTAAACACATCGAGGTTGATTGTCACTTCATCCGTGATGAGTTTAAGCGTGATGTCATTAGCCTTCCCCATGTCTCCACTGAGTTTCAACTTGCTGACATTCTTACTAAGGGTCTTCCCAGACCACGCCATCAATTCTTGGTTGGCAAATTAATGCTCGTTGATTCTCCCGCATCAATTTGAGGGGGGGTGTTAAGTTTGGCCCATGACCCATTAAGGGATCCAAGGCCCATCAATCAATCCAATCCAGCAAGATACATATCACGTGGATTTGGGATCTGATTTGGTCAATAGTGTATATAATTTAGTGATTGATTGCCTTCCTTTCTTAGATTAGTGATTGATGTAATTTAGTTAATTTCCTTTGTAAAAGCCTTGATTAAGGCATGTAATTCCTATATAATGATGGTGATTCTCTAAGAGAAGACACACAAGAATACAGAAAACATTCAGTCTTTCTCGTTTCAGTTTCTCTCATTTTCATTCTTGTAATTCAGAATTGTGAGAATGACAAGAACAATGTAACATATTATCTTAATAGTAGTAGGGAATATCTGAGAATTGTCTTGGAGTGAAAGACATGCCAAAATCTATATGAGGAGACAAACGAGTAGGAAGGCAACCAATTTTAATAACAAGATTAAAGAAAGAACATGTGGGGTGAGTTACCTAATGTAGGTTATATATTTCTTTATGTTTTTTTTATTTATTTACAAAACAAAGATTATAATAAATAAATATAGTACTATGGCTGGTATTTAAAGAAATGAAATGTTGTTTGTCCAACTAGATTGGTATACACCAATATTGATATGAAATCTTCGTTCATGCAAAACCTTACTAAAGATTTCTTATTTCAAGGGCAACAATGGTCATCAAGGGGTTGTTCAATTGGTTGGCAACCCTGCATGTCACCCAGCTGTCTAGGGCAATTCATAAGTATGCCACTCTTACCACTTGTATGGGCTTCTCTTCTCACTTGGCGGGCTCACCAAGCCCATTTCATCCAAGCTCATTCCGTCGTCTATTAATAAATTAGAAATTAATTATACATTATATATTATATACAGTGCATTACATATACACATATAATCCATGACCCTTTTTATCCTGGCATGCCCATGTTTGGTTCAAATATGAAACTAGTACCTGAACAACACAATTCTTTAAACTTTTTTTTTTTTTTTTGCGTGGTCAGACAAAATTTCTGTTCTAATGGTCATGAATATTTGCTTGCGGAGCTTCATACAAATCATATTCTTACTAACAAGTCACAGCCCACCCAGTTCAATCCTGAAATTTATCCAGTGGATGGCATCTTGCAGTTTCAGTTTCAGAGCTGCCCAGTGGATAGTCTGCTAAAGTATAATTTTCATCTATGATTCTGGTTTATCCAAAACCCAATCTTTTATGGACTGTGGAATCCTTTTATTCAATCTTCCTTGCTATACAACCATCTGATTGTGTTTTATTTGTTTATACTTTATACACTCGAAATTAAATCCCAGCTAAACTAGCACATAGCTTTTAGATGAAGCATGAATAAAGGCATAAAGAAAATCTAACACCCAAATCTTCCCATAAGTTGAGTTTTTGCAATGTATGAATCAGAACTTCCAAACAGAGATAATGCTTAATTCATCATTAAAAACTCAACTAATTGTGCATCAATTAATACTTAAAAAGAAAATCCATAGCTGCACTGATTAATCTGTCAAAACAGAGAAATCATACACTCAAACACCATCTACATTGAAAACAAAAGAAAAGTTCAAGGCAGAGAATTCAACAATAAGAAAGAGGCATCACTTCCTTGTGCAGACAATGCTAACCGTGATAATAACAGTCACGATATTACTCAATGCACAATGACATAAAGACACTTTACTACGTTTCCCTAATTATAGATGATGAACACCATTTTTTCCTTAGATCCAAACAGTAATCAATAAGTACATGACATACAAAATGCCCCCACATTAAAAACCCTAGTTCCTCAACTGTTACTTTTTTAAAGGTTTTCATATGATAGCACCATTTGAATCCTCCATTCCATTAATAGATGCAGATCAAAAACCCTAAACACACCACCATATATTCCCCAATCCAGCACTATGCATTCATTTGAAAAACCCCATTGCAAAACCACATCCAGATTTCCCAAAACCCTAAATCTCATACGCGAAGATAGAACAAGAACATGAGAACCAAAAAAAAAGTTGAAAAGAAAATGCTCTAGAACAAAAGTGTGAATCCTAAATTGAGAACTCGAAATCGAATGATGAGATTAGAGAATCCATGGAAAATAGAGAGAGAAAAAGGGCAAAAGCCCTAAGTAAGCAGAGGATCAAAAGAAAACTCCTCCTAAAGCCCTAAGATTGCCAACCTTTTTTCCAGATCACGTCCGTTTAGAAGATCCTTGAAGTAAAAGCAGAGGATCGAAAAAATGCAAGGAAGTAGTTCAGATCTGAAAGCTCGAAAATGTCGATCAGATACCTTCTTCTTCTTCTTGTATGGAAGACCTTGAAGTCCAAACAAAAACCTCAAGGCTCGAAGCTCCGAACAAAAACCTCAAATCTCGAAGCTCCAGTACAAATCAACCGAACGATTAGGGTTTTGAGGGAAGAGAGATCTTAAAGATTAGGGTTTTAGGGAAGAGAGATCTCAAAGATTATGGTTTTGAGGAAGAGAGAGATCTCAGTTTTGGGAAGACGAAATGCTGGTTCTCGATGATTAGATAAGAGGTTCTGGGGAAGATAAGTGGGCAGCATTGCGAAAATTTCTACTGGTAGCTACAAGGGAGTTCATGACTATAAGAAATCCAAGAAATCATATCGAAGAAGAGACATATAGTAGCAGAACTATATTTTCCAGTCCTTCCTTCTCAACCCTTACTAGATCAAGGATAAAACAGTTAGTGCAATTTTTAACTGGAATCTTGCTCATGTTTATGCAGGTCCTGGTCTACAACGGGGCATGACAACGGATTGGTGGCTGCCTTCGCCTCCGGGTTGGATTAAGCTGAATTTTGATGGTGCCTTTGACCACCGGACAGGAAAAGCAAGTATTGGTGGGGTGGCCCGTGATCCTTATGGCAACCTTTTGCTGGCCTACACCTGCGAGATACGAGCATTACATCCCCTTGAATCTGAGCTAATGGTGCTCCAGAAGGGCCTGTTGCTTCTTGATTCACTTTCGCCAGCTGCCATCCAGATAGAAGGTGACTGTCTGGTACTGGTCACCTCCATAAAGAATTCCTCACATCTGAGCTGGGATATGGTTCCCCTGTGGCGCAGTACAATGACCATGTTAACCTCTGTTGCACACTGGACTGTCCACTACTGTAAACGATCAGCCAACCGCGTTGCTGATTTACTTTCCCGGTATGAGATTCCGCCAAATGCTGCCGTGAGGACTGCGCTACCGGCACACATTTGTTCTGTCGTGGATGAGGAAAGGGAGCGAGCGGGGGCATTTACTCGAGCTTTTTTCTATCATGCTGCGGAGTCTGAAGCCCATGCTGCAGTTGGGGCTACACTCGCTACAGGCGTCAGTACCTCTCGCTTTGCACTCGAGGCGTCGAGTTCAAATGCCACTTTATCTCTGCCATAATGATAGTCGTGGGACTTTTTGAAAGGCTACAAGCACAACAGCCTGTTGAAGACAGTTGGACCTTACTGTTTTGGTATACTCCAAAAGGGCCAATCTCCATCTGGCTCCGCACCAGTGTCTCTCTTACGCTTTCTCTAGGCATCGAGCACTCTTTCTTTTTTGTCATGTTTGTACGCGAGTAGGCTGCTAGACCTTTTGTTTCTATCCTTTAACTTTTAATGATATTCCAACTTCACGCAAAAAAAAAAAAAAGAATATACTTTCCGCTACTATATGTTTTTTAGTTATAAAAAATTATAGTAGCGGAATATACTTTCCGCATAATACAAATACATAATACGTTTATAGTAGCAGAATTATATTTCCGTCGCTACTATATGTTCATAATACATATACATAATACATTTATAGTAGCAGAATTATATTTCCGTCGCTGTATGTCAATTACATGTGTATGTCAAAATTATATGTGTATTACACTTAATAGCAGCAAAATACACGTTCAGCCGTTGTATGCACTTAATAGTAGCAAAATAAAATTACCGCCGCTATATGTATAGTGTATATGTATTAAAAACTTACATACACTACACTTAATAGCAGCAAAATATAATTACCGCCGCTATATATATTAAAAAAATGTACATAATACTTATTTGTAGTGGCGGATATATAAACCGTCACTAATTATCAATTTTCTTGTAGTGTTCAGTTTGCTTCTCCATAAAGAAAAAAAGGAAAAAAAAACCTATTTGTACGCATAGAGAGTAGGCTGCTAGACCTTTTGTTTCTATCCTTTAACTTTTAATGATATTCCAACTTCACGCAAAAAAAAAAAAAAAAGAATATACTTTCCGCTACTATATGTTTTTTAGTTATAAAAAATTATAGTAGCGGAATATACTTTCCGCATAATACAAATACATAATACGTTTATAGTAGCAGAATTATATTTCCGTCGCTACTATCTATATAATAAGGGAAAGCGGTATTTGAATCCTGGGACATTTTGAGCCCTTGGATCTATGTACATAAATCCAAGGGCTGAAATTTGTCCAAAATACTATATAGTTACTAAACGCCTCCTAAAACAGAAACCACTTTCTCTCTCTCTCACTCTCCATCGCAAGAAATCCCAGCGGAGGAACCGCCCAGTCTCAGCAGCACCGCTCTCTTTCTCTCCCCCTAACCTGGGCATTGCCTCCCTCGGTTCAACTCTCTGCTCTATAGATTCCTGAGTACAGAATCCGAAGGTTTAACTCCCTGATATCTTCTCTGCAAATGCAGTCTCGGGCCCTTCTGCAGGTTTGCTCCTTAACGTTGAAATTTAAACTACTCCTATTCATTTCATATTTGGGTGGCCTGTACCACCAGAGATCAAAAAAACTTCTCTAGAATACCCAAAGTCTCGATAGAGTATGTCTCTCACTATCTGCTATCAATAGAACACTAGAATATGGAGCAATTGTCTTCCCTTTGATCCTCTTCTCCGGTGATCTTCTGCAAATTGGATTGGCCCACCGTTCATATCTACTGATCTATGCAATTCTACAACTGCTCCAACCGAAAACCTACACCTTTGTAAATGTAGCCCCATGTGGAAATTACTTGAACCATAATTCAAAGCAATTGATTTTAGGAAGGTTCATAAGGACTTGCCCACTATCCAGTGTATGATCAGAGAAAGAGCTATTTCAAAGAACAAAACCAGATTTGGCTTGATTGATTATGGGACCCACGGATTGATCCGTTCACAGATCTGGTCCGTCCATCAGGCCTGATATGGTGGGGCGACTTGCACTGTTTGGTTTGATATGAGATTGATCAGAGAGGGGCCACGATCCATGTGCGATTGATAGAGTGCACTCAACTGTTAAACTCAAAAACCATGATTTGAGTAATTCCGTTTTTCTTAACAGTAAGACCTAGGTGGGCCACCTTTGGAAATCCGGTCCATATATCATGTAGAGGGACCTCGGGCGACCTTGATGGTAGAGAATGATCTTGAGCAGGCCAGTGATACTCACTATCCAAGTCTCCAAGTTGTTGTATGCTTGAGGCAACATGCAGGTTCTGTGGAGGTTTTTCTCAGGCCTGATGAGGATAGAAAAGAGACCAAATAGATGAGGGTGATGACATCGTGCAAAGGATAAGATAGGAAAGAGATAAGGGAGTTTTATGGCGGTCCGGGGGTGCATGGAAATAAGAAATAGAGTGGACATTTTTCACATGTTGGCTTAATACATTTATAAAAATAGAATAAAGAAATAGAGGGGGTGATGGCTGGAACCATTTGTTTATGATTTATTTTACATGTATATTTCAAAATTACATTTTGCTTGATAATGATAAATGAAATATTTAATAGTTGGAATCGGATTTTTGGTTATTATTTTCCATTCACCTTAACCCTTTTATAGTTTAAAGAGGGTTTTGTCCAGTTTCTCTTTCGATTCCAATCTTGGATTTTTTTTTCTTTACCCTTGCATTAGGCATCTTTCAAGCTTCAATTTATATAAATTTAATGTATTTCCTTAACAGGTATAGATAATAAAAGGCAACCATTTGTTTATGATTTATTTTAGGCGTGGGCTATGTTTTTAAATTCCCCTTCTTTTTGTATGTAAAAATTTTAGCTTTTTGTTTGAGGGTATGTGTAATGTAAATATGATATAAGAGTTGGAATGATGCATGCCTGGTGGATATATGTTATCTGCAGCCCCATGTGGGAATTACTTGAACTTTAATTAAAAACGATTGATTTGGAGAAAGATTCATAAGAAATTTGAGGTAAATCTGATATAATTATATGCTCTACTTATAAATTCTATTCCCCTTTTTTTTTTTTAATTTCAGCTCTTTGTTTGGGGGTATGTGTAATGTAAATATGAGATAAGAGTTTGAATGATGCAGGCCTGGTGGGTATATGTTATTTGCAGCCCCATGTGGGGATGACTTGAACTGTAATTCACCTCCATTGATTTGGAGGAAGATTCATATAGAATTTGAGGTTTATTACATGGTATTGGTCCAATTGTGTTTTTTCCTGATGTTTGGAAAATTTAATCAAACAGATAATCTTCAATTTTAATGGTTTATTTAAGTGAACTTGATGTGGATGTAATTTATAGAAATTTGATTTATTTCCTTAACAGGTGCTTAAATTTATTAATTTCACAATGGTAAGAAATTCACGATGGTTCTTAGTGGGGTCCACAAACAACCCAACCTAAGATTGATATATATAAGAAACTTTATATTTTTATAATTTCATAGTGGGCCCAAGTTGGAGTGAAATCTAATTATGATTGGTTGGTATTATCATTGTCACACGGTGGGTCCAATGTAGATAAAAAAAATATCGTGACTTTTTTTCTAATGCTTTCCTAAATTTTCTCGAATCTCCTAAATAATAGGTGTATTCAAAGGAGGTTTTTATCCGTAACATGGTTCCTATTCTCTCGGTTTCTCTCTCCAATATTCTACAACTATACTGTGATGTGGCGTCATTTCAATGGACAAATCAAAAGGGGCATAAACTCGCAATCTTATTTTGTATATACGTGGTGCACCGTCACTTCACCTATTTCTACTCTCGGTTTCTTATTGTGTACAATTTTTCTTGTGACTGTACGGCAACACTTGGATACTTTTTTTTTTTTTAAATGATTCACTAACTGAAAACAAATCCTGACCTATTAGTAATTGAAACAGCTATCTTTTTGGTAGAAATTGAAACAGCTATCTTGAAATGTTGTGGAAGAGACTTTGATTTCAGCATTTAGAGTCCTCATTGTCTGTCCAGGGATGCTTTTAGATAGTTAGGAAAATCTGAATCTGGGTGAGTCCTTTCTGTGGAAGGCTAATTAAGGAAACTGAAGCTTATCTAGGCCTGGAGGGTTTGTGGCTTTTGTGTTAGTGTGGTTGTTGGTCTGGGTTATATGGGTTGTCAGCTCTTCCTTGGATCAGTGGCTGAGAGTGTGTGGAGACTTCATCCCTGAAAGATATGTAATGATAAAAATTGTAGAGATATTGCCACCGGTTTGGGATGCTGTAAAAAAGAGGATATTTGAAATCTTGCGACCATGGCATGCAGTGGAGTTTGTCGACCAATTACAATCATTTGAAAAATATATTCAGCCCTCATGGATACAGTGCAGGAAAGGGAAAATGGTTAAAGGAACATGCGTTAGGGGACATTTGCTGAACAAGGAAAAGTTGTTCTACTATCTCAGGAGAAGAGGATTCGAACCGAATATTGCAGATATGGTATGTTCCGTAGTAAGCAATCTACCACATCCTTGGCCAATACAAGACATCCACGATAGGCTCAAGACTAATTTCGTAGACATGAGGGAATTAAGGAAAATGTTGGAAGATATCGAGATAGACCTTACAACGATGAAGGCTTTAGAAGATTTAGAGGATGGACTGAACAGCAACAACAACGTATAAAGTATATCTCGATATTCCAGGTAAAAAGATTTCTATTATGATGACATCTTAGATAGTTTCAGTTGATTTTTTACCATTAACATCATGAAATATTTTTTATTAACATAGTTTCTATATGCCACAGGTCCACCGCTTGCTATGATGGAGTTACCCGTACCCGGCATTAATATTTAGATTGATATTGTCTGTGTCCTAATTTGTAAATATTTAAGATTACTTAAGGTTAACATAAACGTTTCAAAATTTTCATTCATTGCCTTTTCATTTGTATAAATCGTACGAATGTGTATACTGTTAACCATATCTTATTAAAATTACATTTAATTGCTTTATTCTGTTGTTTTGTTGCAATATATCGTTAGTTTAATATTTTTTTACAAATGCCCGAGCTTCATCAAGCTCAATTTACACATCACGTAAGGTATAAAAAAATATGAAAAATAATATGTATAAGTATGTGCATTTTCTTTTCCGTGGTCCGTGCATAGTATGGTGTTTTGTCACTCATTCTTTTTATTTTTTTTCTTCTTTTTAATTTTCTTCCCTATCACTACTTCACCTCCCTCTCCCTGCCTGCACATTGACACCACCATCTCTGCACACCCCACACCCGTGGACCCACCTGAAGGCCAGCACCTCCCTCATCTATCTAGCAAAATGTAATTTTGAAATATAAATGTAAATATTATTTTTTTGTATATACGTGATGCGCCGTGCCTTTAGGCACAGGCAATGTACTAGTACTGTGATGTGGCATCATTGTTTTTATCCGTAACATGGTTCCCTATTCTCTCGGTTTCTCTCTCCAATATTCTACAACTATACTGTGATGTGGCATCATTGTGTTTTATCCGTAACATAGTTCCCTATTCTCTCGGTTTCTCTCTCCAATATTCTACAACTATACTGTGATGTGGCATCATTTCAATGGACAAATCAAAAGGGGCATAAACTCGCAATCTTATTTTGTATATACGTGGTGCACCGTGCCTTCAGGCACGGGCAATGTACTAGTATGTTCATAATACATATACATAATACGTTTATAGTAGCAGAATTATATTTCCGTCGCTGTATGTCAATTACATGTGTATGTCAAAATTATATGTGTATTACACTTAATAGCAGCAAAATACACGTTCAGCCGTTGTATGCACTTAATAGTAGCAAAATTAAATTACCGCCGCTATATGTATAGTGTATATGTATTAAAAACTTACATACACTACACTTAATAGCAGCAAAATATGATTACCGCCGCTATATGTATTAAAAAATATACATAATACTTATTTGTAGTGGCGGATATATAAACCGCCGCTAATTATCAATTTTCTTGTAGTGTTCAGTTTGCTTCTCCAGAAAGAAAAAAAGGAAAAAATATCTATCTGTTTTTCCAATTGTGTCTGTAACACAAACAGATCCGAAAGAAAGCCAAACAAACATTGTGACATTATTGAGGGTGAGGAAAACAATTCTACTGAATGGAAAAAAATAAAAAAACACATCACTATGAAACTTCAACTGAATGGAAAAGAAAAAATAAAAAAAATACCCAGCCAAACCAATAAAAGCCCTAGTCAACTAACAATTTATCAAAGTAGAAAACTTTCCGAATCTTCCTCCCTACATCTTAAGATCAGACGGCTAAAAAGGGACCAGGTCGAGGAGTCTCAGTTGCAGTTGGCACTACCTTCTGCAATCCCAATCGAATTCACATGTCTGATTGAGTGATCTGGACCACACGTTTGGTGTGATTTCTAGGATAATCCTTCTCTGTTCAGAAATTATAAAATCTCAGTCTGTGACTGTCTTTCCAACCATGCTCTGCTGAGACTTGGTTTTAGACTCTTTTTGCAGGCCACCAAGTTGGTTTAAAGATTTCCCAATATCAATGATGGTCTAAAAGTGGGCACCGCCACTTTCACGTTTGGTGGTGATTTATTGATTGTCTGTCGATCGTCGGATCCGTATTTCCTTTTCCAATCAAATAGAATCTGGATTCTCGCAATTTAGCACAAGCCATTGCTGTAAATACATTGGTGGTCCATTTTTTTGTAATTTAAAGAGTTCATGATTACCCATAGTATCCCTGAGAACTTGAATGGAAACCCAAAAACTTGGACAAAAAAAGACAAACTCTTGTAGAAGTTAATTCATTCTTAAATTGCTGACCTAAAATAGAAAGGAGAAAAAATTCATATAATCTTCCCAGTGTTAACTTTAAGGATTCCCTAAACCCTAGAATCTTATAGAAGGAATTGATTTTACTTCAACGAATCATCTCAAAATTTCCACAAACCAATTCAACAAAACCCTACCACATAACATCAGATCCACATTTCAAATAACAAAAACAGAACCTAATCCGCATTTTATAACATGTATCGAAATGCTCAAAGTCTTAGCACAGAGCAAACCACAAACCACTTCCACCAAACCCTACCACATAACATCAGATCCACATTTCAAATAACAAAAACATTCTATAATCCGCATTTTATAACATGTATCGAAATGCCCAAAGTCAAAGAACAGAGCAAACCAGTAAAAATAATGAAACAAAATCCAAGAAAACTCAAAATCTCAAAATATCCAACCAAGCAAGGAAAGAAGAAATCTCAAAATCTCGTTCCAAATTGCAAAATCGAAGTAACTTGACGAAGAAAAAAAGGTTGGAAGAACCCTATACGTACCAGAGATATATTTGTTGAGAAACAAACGGATGTATTTGCTAAGATGATTTGAGATGGACTGCTCATTATAAAAAAGATAAATTAGAGAATATGAGGGTATATGTGAAACTTTGAGGCATCAAAAAGATAGGCACAGCGAGTAAAGTCTGAAACGATATAGATTAGTCATGTACCTTTTTTCCGATTTACACAGAGAGGATATTCCCAGATGAAAGGGAGCATGAAGAATTTAGAAGCATTTTCCTTTGAGTGGTTGCAACGTTTCTACCGTGTACAGCATCGCAGTGTGGAGGGAGTGGCAGGAAGGAGGTTGGGTTAGAACGTGACGACGTGAGGGTAGATTTTTTCTTTCTTTTTCTTGAGAACCGTCTTACGATAGATAGCGGTCAAAATAGTACGGGAAAACCGGGAAAACCTCTTAGGTTAATATAGTAGAATGGTTTGAATTACCAATTTGGACACACAGGATTTAAAAAAAAAAAAAAAGAGGAAGAAAGTAGGAGATGAGTTTTGATACCCACAACCCTTTCCCAAGAAATGAAATACTAGTGTGTGAGGTGTGATAGGTGCGAAAATTTTATGTTGAAAATAGCCCTATTTATACTGATTTTCACATCCCATTCACATATTTGGCGCAAACAAACGTATACATGCCTAAATACGACATACATATGTAAATGACCTCAGGCGAACGAGCCCTCATGATATACTACTCTCCAGTAAGAAATATATGTCATTATGCCTCCAACAATTGAGGACTTGATTTTAGCAGCTGATTTTTAGAATCAAACCATCGAGGAAGGGCATAAACAACGACAACAACAAACATAAACGAAATCACCCAAACAACAACAACATATAATTTCAACAAAATCAATCATTTAAATGTTAAGAGAGAATTACCAGAAACTTTGAGAGATGCCCGATGGATGCAACGAGAGAGCTGATCTGGTACGTCGAGTTTTAACGGTAACCATAACCAATGGGATCTCGATCTGGTGGTCTGCAGCATTGTAGAAATGGGACGTTATCCGATCAAATGGGATGTTACCAAATCACTGGCCAAGGATCTTCACCTCTGTGCATTGCATGAATTATCCTTTCAAATCAAATAAGAGATTATCAAACTGTCCCCATACAAATCTTCACTTCTGATCCTTCACTCCACCACTTTCACTAAAAAAAAAAAAAATGCTAAGAAACCGTAGCAATTCAATACCAATAAATACGAACTAGCCCTCATTGTTCAACAAAACCTCCAATCCATAAATCCTCAGATCCAGGCAATACAACTCCATAGGTTTCACAAGTTCTCACACTCTAATCTCCCACACCTTGAAAAAACAAAAAAAAAAAAACATATAAATTTTCACAACTTTCCGCTTAAATTCCAAGAAAGCTCTGATGATTCAAGAAATCAAACATCAAAACAAAACACAAAGCAATACTAGAAGAGAGAGAGAGAGAGAGAGAGAGAGAGAGAGAGAGAGAGAGAGAGAGAGAGAGAGAGAGAGAGTACGGACGGGGGCTTTCCAAAGTACTAGAGGTGATATGGAAAGGGGTAAAAAGCAATAGCAAATGACACTTGTACATGGACACCATACAATATTCCAAACCATTGCCATATTTAAAACACAAATACTGAAGCAGTTTTCACTTTCCAGTAAAATTTGCATGTTTCTTGCAAATATTTTTTTTACTTGATAGGATTTAAATTTAGCCATCAAATCATCATTTAAACTACTGTGGCATTCACAAGCTATTTTTGTTTGACAGAAAACATGTTTCTGGCATAGTATTAATGTCAATTCAAAACGAGTTCCCTCTTAAAATTCACAGTTCAATTTGCTACATAGTTTAATATACTTATGAGGAATTATGTGAGTGAAACAATCTAGACTGCTGATTCTGTATATGGGATTTAAAAGAACAACAGAGATGGTAAACGATCAGCAATTCAAAGACAGAGTCCCTAACCACCAAATTTCTGCAAAGTAAAGACTAAAACATATCCAAAGAAGGGAAAAAATAATTCAAAACAACATACTAATTAATGAAAAGGTCAATGAATCCATGAAAAACGAACAATTTCATAAAGAAAACACAGCCGGATAACAGAACATATGTCCAATAGGCTTTACCATATGATCCAAATCAAATCTGACAGTAACATAGACAAAACATACAAATTTTCACAACTTGTATGTTAAAATTTCAAGAAAGCTCTGATGATTCAAGAAATCAAACATCCAAACAAAACACAAAGCAATGCAAGAAGATGGAGGAGATGGAGAGAGAGAGTGAGTACCGACGGGACGGGGGCTTTCGAAAATGAAGGTAATGGTGTCGGCGTCGTCGATGATGTCGTCGTTGCTGACGCATTTGATGAGCTTGGACACATGGTTAAGGTTCATGCCCATGGAGAGGGTGCGATCACAACGGAAGTGCTCGAAGTAGTCAGATCGGAGGAGGAGGGCGACGTGGCTGGAATCCATGGCCTGGAGGGAGAAGCCGGAGTTGGAGCAGAGAGAGGAGAGAAAGAGAGGGATTTTGGGTTTCACACTCAAAAAAAAAAAAAACTCTCATTTCTTTCTTTTTCGTTACAAAGAAGAAGGCGTGCGCAGGCGACTTCGAAAATAAAAAACGATGTCGTTCGATACAGGAGGGGTAAAATCGTCCAAAATCATCGTATGAATATTAAAATGGACATTTGAACGTATTTGTAGTTAAAGTCGTATAATACGAATATATAGACACTTTTTTGGTAAACATCCCTTTTTTAAATGGAGGGAGAAGGATAAAGATATGGATACTCTAAAATTATTGTTAGTGCCATATTTTCATGAGCACTGTTTTTTTGTATTGTCAATCATGTACCAAAGAGTCCCGAAGACATTGTCTCTCCAAGTACTTCAAGGAAGATCAAATTCAAGATGTGTGTCAAGCTTTTGGAAGGCCCAGATGCGTCAAAGATTTCCAACCAAGTTCAGGTAAGTGGGACCCTAAACCATTTCCTTAGTGGCCCTAAAAATCCTTAGATCAATGGTTATTTTAATAGGTTTTTAGAACGCCTCTTTGAGCTTTTACTGGTCTCGAAAATGGTCCTGGAAGTCGGCTAATTGACCTGTTGGCGGTCACCTCGCGGTTTTATTTCTAGCGAGCAACGTTTATTGAAAATCTGACTGAACAAGGGTGGCAGTCACCTAGAGGGTAACCGCTAGCTGACTTCTAGGTCATTGAAGCCACGCGGTCACAATTCTAGAAGCCAAGACTTTCTGAGTTTCTGACTAATTGATAGAGCTTGGTTACTTGCCGGTCACTCGGCTGTTAACTGCACCTCACCGCGGTTAACCGTAACGTCAACGACAATTCAAAACTCTGACCGTTGGAACTAGCCATTGGAGCTCTGTCTATATATTCCAAGAGCTCATTTTCACCTGATATAAATGTATTTTTGAAGAGTGTTCATTCTATAACTTGCCAATCAACCCTAAGCTCTAAAAACTTCTTCCAAACACACCAAGACCTCGTATAGGCAAATCCAAGAGCTTAGTTAGCTCAAAGAGTGTGTGATTAGTGGAAAATTACCTATGGGGCCTTGTTCTTCAACTTAGAAATCCATTTCACCCTAGAACCTAAACCTTTTCAACTTGGTTGAGCACTATATTGGAGAATCATCTTCTGCATCATGCTATCATCAAGAGGTCAAAGCTTCAATTAAGGTTCAAGCTTCAAGAACACTCTTGAGACTTCGTCAAGAGGTGAGTGTTCGCCCTTCAATTAAATTTCATATTCTTGCATATTGTGATAGTGGATTGGATTTGTGTGATCCAGCCACTTTAAAATCAATGTGGGGGAAGTAAATCTGTGTGATTGAACATCCTTATCAAAATTAAATTGTACTGGAGTCATACTTGTGTGGTTTGATTCATTCTAGTGGAACCAAGGGCTTTGTGATCCCTTGTGAGTCGATGTAGAACAAGAGGTCCGAACCACTATAAATATGTGCATACATCTTTATCTTGGTTGTTCATCTTGCTTGTTTTAATATTGTGTTCTTCCGCTCTATCAAATCTCTATATTGGATATTGCTAATCACACACCATCACAAGCATCTCACTTGCACACATTTGAAATCTTGTTTAGCTTGTGAGAACTTGGCAAAGAATTTAAAATAGTCCTATTCACACCCCCCATCGGACTTGTACCTTGGCCTTAGCTGCACTTTCAATCTCCTCAAACCTCCTCCCTAAACTCTTTCCATTTTAAATTCAAGTAAGCTTACGATTTCATAAGCCTCCATAAATCTTCACTTACTTTATTCCTTAAAATCTCTTCCCTATCATTGAATCATTTGATTGCATGGTATCAGAAAGAAACGGATTCCCACCTCATTCGTTGGAAGATGAGTAAGGTGACATTTGGACTTGAGGAGATGAACCATATGGTTAAGGAAGCATGACATGTGACATTAGGGCATGATACTGCTGGGCATGTCTTGTATTTTGGGTTAGTCAGATCAGTCGTTATGGGTTATTGTTAAGCGTATATTTAGGCAAATATTTAGGGATTTGCATAATCTTCTACATTATATTTAGGGATTTGCATAATCTTCTACATTAGGGTGGTCAATGTTATTTTAGGTGGTTTCCTATAATTTGGCATGTAATTAGGAGAGTCTCATGGTTCTCTGAGGTCTTCCTTCTTGTATTTAAGTTGTTTTGAGTTGAATGGAAAAGCACAGAAATCAATACCCAATACAATCTTGTCATGGTATCAGAGCCGATTTGCTTCACCTAAAAACAATGGCCGATCCACCACCACAGACTGATCCACCACCACAGAAAATAGATCACACCTCTCCCTTTTTACTTAGGGCCTCACGATCGTCCAGGAGACTTCATTACTCCGGTACGTCTCAAACTCAATAATTTTGATGAATGGGCACATGCGATCATGGTCGCACTTTCATCACGCCGGAAATTCGGTTTTCTTGACGGTTCAATCACGGCTATTACCCCACCAGCAACCAAGGCTGATTTGGTTACCATACACTATATGTTGGTTTCTTGGCTCACAAACACGATTGATTCCGAGGTAAAGTCTATGCTTTCCAATTATGATAATGCTAAGCGTCTTTGGGATGATCTCCATGAACGTTTTTGCATCACTAATGGGCCAAAAATTCAGCAATTAAAATCTGAGATCACTCGGTTTGAACAACCTAAAACAATGCCAATTTCAGTTTATTTTAGCAAATTATCGGTGTTGTGGGATGAATTGGATAAGCATGAGCCCCTTATTAGTTGTAAATGTGGACACTGCACTTGTAATGTTGGCAAACAACACGCCGACCGACGTGAAGGAGATAAGCTTCATCAGTTTTTTATAGGCCTTTGTTCTGATTATTATACTCAGACAAGATCAACTCTCTTGTCTCAAGATCCTCTCCCATCTCTCAATCGAGCTCTTCAAACTCTTGCTCAAGAGGAACGTGTGAGAGGTATCACACGAATCAAGGAGGACAAACCTGAAGTTGCGGGATTTGCGGTTCGTATAGAGCCAAAATTGCAGCCCCGACTTGATCGTGCAGAAAAAGCAGCCTTGGTTTGCACCCAATGTCACAAAAGTGGGCATGACATTACCACTTGCTTTGATGTGCACGAAGTTCCTGATTGGTATGTGGCGAGATACGGTAAGGCCGATTCCAAAGGTTCTGCACGTGGAAAGCCGGCAGTAGCGTCGACTAAGGCTCGTGGGCCTGTGAAGGCCCACGCTACTCCCTCGCCATCCATCTCCACTGCAGCAGCCCCATCTACCGCTTCTCCCGCCCTTCCGGGTTTCACTGCCGAACAATGGCAGGCTTTAGCGGCTGCATTTGGTACCCCTAACCCTCCTCCGAATCGTTTGTATGGTAAGTGGCTTATTGATACGGGGTGTTCTCATCATGTCACGGGTAATTTTTCATGTTTGACGGATGTAGTAGATGTTACTCCTTGTAATGTGGGTCTTCCAGATGGTCAGAATAAAGTTGCAACGAAAGAGGGTGTAGTTAAGTTAACTGACAAGATTATCCTCACAAATGTTCTATATGTTCCGTCGCTGACATGTAATTTAATTTCGGTGACACAGTTGTGTGCTGATATAAAATGTGAAGTCATCTCTAACTCTGACTCTTGTGTTATACAGGACCGACAAACGAGGGAGGTGATTGGAACGGGTGAAAGACGGGATGGACTTTACTATCTTCGGGAGGAGACAACGGTTCAAGCAGTTTCGGTAGACAATTCGGTGTCAGTCGAGCTCTGGCATAATAGATTGGGTCACCCTTCCGAGAAAATAGTGAAGTTGCTTCCTTTCTTACGTAATGCTAAGGGTAGTTTGAATAAAGCATGTGAAATTTGTCATCGTGCTAAGCAAACTAGGGATAGCTTTCCTGTTAGTGAGACAAAATCAACTCGTATTTTTGAAGTAGTACATTGTGATTTATGGGGGCCTTATGACGAGTCTTCCTCTTGTGGTGCTCGATATTTTTTGACTTTGGTGGATGATTTTTCTCGCGCAGTGTGGATTTATTTATTAATTGACAAAACTGAAGTTTTTAGTATGTTTATGTCCTTCATTGCTATGATTGATCGTCAATTCTCCCAAACAATAAAAATTGTTCGTTGTGATAATGGAACGGAATTTTTTTGCTTAAAAGGGTATTTTCTGGCAAATGGAATTTTGTTTCAAACTTCATGTGTGGGTACTCCTCAACAAAAGGGGAAGGTTGAGAGAAAGCATCAGCATATTCTTAATGTAGCAAGGGCTCTGAGATTTCAGGGTGGTTTACCTATTTATTTTTGGGGAGAATGTGCTTTGGCCGCAGCACACATTATCAATAGGACTCCTTCGCATATTCTTAAGAATAAGACACCATATGAAGTTCTTTTTGGCAATCCTCCGTCTTTTAGTGAATTACGTGTTTTTGGCTCTCTATGTTATGCTCATAATCAAAAGACTAAAGGTGATAAATTTGCTAGTCGGAGTCGAAAATGTGTGTTTGTTGGATATCCTTTTGGTAAAAAAGGTTGGTGTTTATATGACTTAGACACCAAGGCATTTTTTGTGTCCCGGGATGTGAGTTTCTTTGAGAATGTTTTTCCCTACATTAATGATAAAAATGCAAAATTTGTCTTACCACCTGAAAATAATTATGGGGGTACTCATGTGGATTTTTTTTAGTATCATGGCGATAATGAGGAGATGTTGCAGCCTCCAGCAACGTCAACACGGGTGGATGACTCACCCCGGATAGAACTGGAATATCCTGTCCTGCCAGACCCGGAGTCACCGACAGGGGGGGTTTCGGATCCTGTGATGTCTTCGGAAAGTGAGCTTATGGGTCGTGGGTGTAGAGAGAAATTCTCGTCTGTTCGTTTAAGAGATTTTGTGACACATACGGTAGTACGGAAAAGTCCATCCCCAACCTCATCTGCTTCAACATCCAAACCTCTCTCAGGTATGTCCTATCCTATAGCACATTATGTTAGTTGTGACACATTTTCTGTGCAACATCGGAGTTTTATTGCAGCTGTAACAGCAGGACAGGAGCCACAGTCTTTTAAGGAAGCTATGAAAGATGCAGGATGGCGTCGTGCAATGACAGAGGAGATGCGTGCCTTGGAAGAATGTGGCACATGGACTCTGGAAAAATTACCTTCCGGGAAGAGGGCCCTTGGCAGTCAATGGGTCTTCAAAATCAAGTATAAGTCTGATGCTAGTATCGAGAGATTGAAAGCCCGATTGGTTGTTTTTGGTAATCACCAAACCGAAGGGATAGATTATAATGAGACCTTTGCCCCGGTGGCAAAGATGGTGACTGTACGTGCATTTCTTGCCATAGCAGCTTCAAAGAATTGGGAGTTGCATCAGATGGATGTACATAATGCCTTCCTGCATGGTGACTTAGATGAGGAGGTATATATGAAACTTCCTCCTGGTTTCACTTCTGATGAGCCTGGTTTGGTTTGTCGATTGCGTAGGTCGTTGTATGGCCTAAAACAGGCTCCTCGATGCTGGTTTGCAAAACTTGTGACAGCTTTGAAAGGGTATGGTTTCTTACAGTCTTATTCGGATTACTCTCTTTTTACGTATACGCGGGGGTTAGTTCAAATCAATGTGTTGGTATATGTTGATGATTTGATAATATCTGGTAATGATTCCGCTGCGATACACGCTTTCAAAGTCTATCTTAGCTCTTGTTTTCATATGAAGGATCTTGGTGTTCTGAAGTATTTTTTGGGCATTGAGGTTGCACGTAGCTCTACAGGGTTATTTCTTTGTCAGAGAAAATATACACTTGATATTATTACAGAAGCAGGTCTTCTCGGTTCGAAGCCTGCTTCCTCACCGATTGAGCAGAATCATCACTTGGCACGTGCAACAGGGCAAAGTCTGACGGATCCGGAGTCATATCGGCGTTTAGTAGGACGATTGGTATATTTAACAGTGACTCGTCCTGATTTGGCTTACTCTGTTCATGTTTTGTCTCAATTTTTGTAAGAGCCAAAACAAGAACATTGGGATGCAGCACTGCGAGTTGTTCGATATTTGAAAGGCTCTCCAGGTCAGGGTATTCTTCTTCGCTCCGATAGCGAGTTATCTTTACAAGGTTGGTGCGATTCTGATTGGGCGGCTTGTCCTCTCACTAGGCGATCTCTCACTGGATGGTTGGTATTTCTGGGACATTCGCCTATATCTTGGAAGACTAAGAAGCAGCATACGGTCTCTCGATCTTCGGCGGAAGCAGAGTATCGTTCTATGGCTGCTATAACTTGTGAGTTAAAGTGGTTAAAGGGTCTATTGTTGAGCCTGGGCGTGCATCATCCCCAAGCTATACCTTTGTTTTGTGATAGTCAATCTGCGATTCACATTGCACAGAATCCTGTTTTTCATGAATGTACGAAGCACATTGAGGCCGATTGTCACTTTGTTCGTGATGCCGTTCAAGATGGTTTCATTGCTCCTTCTTATGTTCCGACGACGGTGCAGTTGGCTGATATTTTTACAAAGGCTTTGGGTAAACAACAATTTGATTTTCTTCTTGCCAAGTTGGGCATTTATGATCCTCATGCTCCAACTTGAGGGGGGGTGTTAAGCGTATATTTAGGCAAATATTTAGGGATTTGCATAATCTTCTACATTATATTTAGGGATTTGCATAATCTTCTACATTAGGGTGGTCAATGTTATTTTAGGTGGTTTCCTATAATTTGGCATGTAATTAGGAGAGTCTCATGGTTCTCTGAGGTCTTCCTTCTTGTATTTAAGTGGTTTTGAGTTGAATGGAAAAGCACAGAAATCAATACCCAATACAATCTTGTCAGTTATCCTGAGTGTGATTGGGTCGTAGGGTAGTTCAGGTGACCAAGTTATTTATATTGACATAAATGTAGCCCCAACAACCAAAGAAAGGATCCGAAGCATGTGCCACCATGTCTATAGAGGTACTGAGAAGAAGACTCGAGTTCGAGGTTGAAACCTTTTTCAACCTAGGGGAATAATGTAGTAACACCAATAGATCATTGGAATAACTATTGTGGTCCACATGTGGGACACAAGAAAGGCTAGATATTTCTAAATTCTTATTAGTTTTTTATTTAATTAATAAGTTGTAATTAGGATAGTTTCCAATATTTTCTTAGTTTTCTAGGCTGTTTGGTATTATTGGCCATCAAGATTTCTTTTCCTACTTATATTCATTGTAAGAGACTTAGATCTCATGCTTTTGAAGATTATCAGAGTTTCCGTTTTGTGGGTTTATCATGAAGAAGTGCCTTCTTCGTGTGATAGTTTCTGCGCAAACCTCATTATTGTGTTGTGGCACTTCCGATCCAAATCCTAACCCTATATGTTTGGTAAGTTGTGAATTTATAGAGGTAAAAGATTGTTATTTATTACACCAGTAATACAATTAGACAGCTAATGACTTTATCAGAACCATCACTCCTTGTGTGAATTGACTCCATGACAAACTTTCTAATCTCTTTTGTCCAGGCATAGTCTTTCATTTCCATGTAATTCTTAAAATAACCCATGTACGCCCATACGATTGTGTTGCCATGGGTTTAAAAAAAATCAGTACAAGAATGTAAAGGCATACAGGCCTTGCGACATCAGCCACCTCATGTTTTGTTGTGCCGTTGAGTGTTATTTCTAGCTGCTGCCTTATTTGTGGAGCTGCTATTCTTGAGCTGCTTGGGAATCTTCTGTTTATGCATCATGAAGCTTTCCTCTTGGTATACTTCAATTCTAGGGACTTCGATCCATGTAGTATGCCAGAAATCAGAGAAATGTCCTCTACTGTGAATGGCACATACTGTTTTCCGATTTTGAATTGTCTTCTTGCATTGATGTATGTGTCTAGTATTAATATGATATATTTTTCATATTTCCCGCAACTCTTTTCTGTAATTTTGTCTTTCAAAATAGAATCTATAAGATACCAGAAATGTGTCTTCTTTAGCTCAGCTATATTTGAATCCTTTGTTTTAGTTTGTCAAATAGTTTGACTATTGATACTAAGTTTGATCTAAATTGATAATGTTTCTTTTCTTGCTGCTTCTTTTGTCTTGTATTTCTCTTAGTTGTCTTATTGTGAGGCCCCACCCCTTGTGGACCCTCATTTTGATTTGAATATTATAATTATAGTATTGATTATCTAATTATACTAATTAGTATGGATTAGTAAGGGTAGATATGTATTTACTTAGGCTTTTAACCATTTTCTAGGAGTTAGTCTCTTTTTGTGTTCTATAGGTCCCATAGGGTGTCAATTGTAATTATAGGAGTTTATTAGTTAGTTAGATGCCCTAGCTAGTAATTAGAATTAATAAGAGGGGTTTTCACTTGAGATTATTCTAACTTTTCTAAAAAGGATCCAAATGCCCATGTACTTATCCTCATTTTCTACTAAGCTAGGAAGGACACCTTGGTAATTATCCACCTAACAAAAATTATAAAACTAACCCTCCCCATGCCAAACGAATCTCATGCTCTCTCTCATTTTCGCTCCAATTCTTTCATTTCCCTCCCTTTCTCTCTCTAGAAACCCTAGATCTGGACTCCTAGCAAGAAGAAGAAGGAGAATTACTACAAGTTTCAGCTACTATATTCTCTAAGGATCTCTTCTATCTTATAGATCTCTCATCTCTCTTCTAATCAAGGTAATTTTCTTCTTCTAGTTCAATTTCCCTAGAAATCTCTCTTTATCTCTCTAGAGTTCCTTCCTTATTGCATTTCTCTTGTGGTTTTGGGATTAGGTGTTAGATATCTCTTCAGATATGGTTTTTGGGATTGGTTGAGTGATTGGAAGACCTTAGCAGCTAAGATTTGGTTTTGGAGCTTGGATTTCTCTTCTTCTTGTCATTTTCCTTTGTAATTGGATTGAGGTAAGGTAGAATGCATATTTTCCATCATATGATTCTGTAATTTCAATTTAGTTGAAGTTTGATTGTTTAGATCTACATTTTGAGCTTGTTTTCATAGTTTTTGGCCATTAATGGATGAGATTTCTCATTTAGAAGATCAATGGCTCAATTGTGGATGGTTTAATGATGTTTGAAGTAGTATTTATGATGTTTGATGATGTTTCTAGATGGATGGACTAGATTAGAAGGAGTTTTGATGGAAATTGGGTTGAATGGAAGAAACTCTAGATTTCTAGAATTTTGGAATTCCAGTGTACCCAGTCGACACCCTAGGGGTGATGTCGACCAGATACAAAGGAACTTTCAGGAAAATAACTGGGAGTTGAATTTACCCTTAGTCCTAGAAAATCAGTGTACCCAGTCAAGTCGACCGGAGACACTGTGGAATTTCTAAAAACAGAGTGTTGTCCCCCAGGTGATTGTCCCAGATTTCATGTGTACCCGGTCGACATCCTGACCATGATGTCAACCGGATATATTGCAGTGGATGTCGACCTGGGAGTCAACATCATGACTTTCCCAGTGTACCCGGTCGACATCGATCGGCCCTTGGGGATGTCAACCTGATACACTGCAGACTGAGGTTTTTCAGTTTTGCAGTTTCTGTGATTTTGATTTGTTGTGGGGCCTATTGACCATCCAAATGGACTTTTATTGATGTGCCAATCATTAGTCAATGGTTTGGCTCAACCTTCACTCATGGGGCCATTAAGTAGGGTCTAGTGTATTGATTGACTTCGATTCGATCCTTAAACGTTGTCGAAGATGCCCGTAACTTCTAGAGCACCAAATACAGTATCATTGGCATTTGAAACTTCATTTAGGAATCAAATTGACTGACATGGTCCTGGACCTGAAAAGTGGGCCATTACTTAGGTCAGACGTTTGCTATTTTCCTTTGATTGATTGGTTTTGGAGATTTAATATACTTGGTTCTTTACTTTCACTCTTGCATCCTTTCTATTGTTAATATCTGTTAATTAAATGAAAATTAGATGACCTGAACCTAGAATTACCTAGTGGTGACCTAATGTTGTGGATTGGTGATTAATAACCCGTGTCTGTGGCGAGACGGGCCATCATATGGCCTAAGAATGGATGGATGTGATACCTTAGAATGAAGAGGTTGAATATTGTGGACTTGTGACCCATTTATGAATCGGAATGGACTGAACTTGGATATTATACTTGCATCGTTTTGGGACTTGAAAGAAACTGCGATTCAGATCTGAACATCACTAGGGGAAGACGTCCATGGCTGATTTGTAACAAAATAGATTTTAAAAAATCTGATCTGGGCAGTGAAGATCAGCCATAGAAATCGCATTACAACTCCACCGAATCATGATCAATAAGTGTATAATTAAAGGAGATACAAGAAGACTATTACCTTAATGATATGTAGACTTCAAATCTCTGAAATAAAAGATCCAAAGGGCTGAACTCAGACCTGCAATTAGCAAACACCTTGCTGGAATTTTCTGCAGTAGAATAGCTTTTGATCTTCTTCTCTATTTCACTTCCAAATCTGATTGGATAAGATGGTGGGATCTTAATCTAGATTTCTAGATGGGTTTCGATAACTTTTTATTAATGGAAAAACCTCAGACCTGAAGCTCTCTTCAATGAAAAAGAGAAAAGGGCTGGACGTGTGGGATTCTCTAGCATAGGGGATATGTATGTTGGACGTCCAAAGGGGGCTTCCTCCTTTTATTGAAAACTTTGGGATTCCTTTCCTTAAAAGTTATCCCTACTAATTCTCTTAGATGTCCTAAAAGGAAAGTATAATCCAAAGATTTATTTCCTTCTAGAAACACTCCAATTAAAAAAGGAAATTAAAGGAACATCCCACAAACTTTAGCAATTAGTAATCTTAGTTGTACAACACTTACTAATTTAAGTTTCTAATTCAAAAAGGAAACTTTAATATAGGAATACTAATCCAAAGAGGAGTCCAACCTTCCAAGTAGAGAGTGTTGGGATTGGTGTATGCCCTAAAGCCCACTAGCTGCACTCTCATCTTTTGTTACCGGATATTTACTGGTTATTTAATGGAATGACTATTTTCTCTTTAAACATGTATATATGTATGGTTGTGTAAGGCCCATTGTTTCTAGTAAATGAATTGGGTGTGTAGTGTCTACACACAGATAGGTCTAATTCATGGACACTGGAAACAACATATTTGTTCATAACTGAGAGATGGAGCTGGGCACTTCATCTTGGTATAAGTTATAATGAGAGACTCTCCTGTATTCAAGGCGACTTATCTAAGTCATGGGAGGACTTTCCCAGATTTATCTCATTACTGCATATGCAATGCATTCAACAGGACCATGGTAGGTGTGATCTCTAAAATAGTACTATCACTAAGAGAGATCAAGTCACCTCATGCTACTGAGTGACCAGTGCTCTTAATCTTGAGCATTTGTGGATGAACGAACGAAGTCAAGTTCTTGTGCTTTGATTCACTATGGGTGAGATTCTTTCCATGGGTCAACAGCTCTGTGTTTTGGGTACTCGGACTTGATCAGTTGGGACGTGCAGATGCAATAAAGAATCTATGCCATCTAATGATGGAATGATCGTCCCCTTAGAATTATCCGATTGATCATCAAAATCTAAGATCTTAGTATATGGATGTTCCATATGGATATTGAACTCGTGGGTCGCTCCCTGGATCAAGAGAATAATATCTGGATGATGATTAAGTTAAGGATATGAAGTTCTAAGGTTTAGATGTAATCGAGAAGGTTGATAGTACATTGGATAACTTGACTTGATTATGGATGTTACATAGAGGGGCATTCAGGTCATTACACTTAGTAGGTCGAAGACAACTGTCACTTTCTGACGAGCTTAATATCATATTAAATATTTGTCTCTGGAGTTCAACCATAACTCTTTAGTGGAATGAGTTAAGGTTAAAATGGTCTTAATGTTGCTATGGGTTTAGCATGGACATTTTGGTTATTTTGGGAGCCAAGGGCAAATATGTCTTTTGGTCCCTTCTCTAGTCACTTTCCAAGATTGGCATGGTTTCCTAAAATGTTTAGATAACATATGGTTGAATTATTTTAGTGGAAAAATAATTTTGAGTTTAAATTCAAATAGGCCTTTAATGGCATACATGAATTTAATTCTAGATAAATTATTTGTGGGCCATGGTGTGCATTAGTATGTGGGACGTCCATAATAGGAATTCCATGGGTAAGGTTTCCAATTTTGAGTAGGTCTCTCTACTTGGAAGGTTGAACTCCTCTTTGGATTAGTATTCCTATAAGAAAGTTTCCTTTTTGAATTAGAAATTTAAATTAGTAAGTGTTGTGTAACCAGGATTACTAATTGCCAAAGTTTATGGGATGTTCCTTTAGTTTCCTTTTCTAATTGGAGTGTTTCTAAAAAGGAAATAAATCTTTAAATTATACTTTCCTTTTAGGACATCTATGAGAATTAGAAGAGATAACTTTTTAGGAAAACAATCCCAGAGTTTCTATAAAAAGGAGAAACCTTCCCCTTGGACATCTATAACAAAGAAAGCCCCATCCCCACACGTCCAGCCACTCTTTCTTCTTCATTGAAGAGAGTTCATGGTCTGAGATTTTTTCCATAGAAAAAGGTTCTCAAATCCCATCTAGAAATCTAGATTAAGATCCCACCATCTTAGCCAATCAGATTTGGAAGTGAAATAGAGAAGAAGATCAAAGGCAATTCTACTGCAGAAAATTCCAGCAAGTTGTTTGCTAATTGCAAGTCTGAGTTCAGCCCTTTGGATCTTTTATTTTAGAGATTTGAAGTCTACAAATCATCAAGGTAATAGTCTTCTTGAATCTCCTTTAATTATACACTTGTTGGTCATGAATTCATGGAGGTATTAAGCGATCAACATGGCTGATTTATGCTGCCAAGATCAGATTTTTTAAAACCTGTTTTGATACAAATCAGCCATGGACGTCCTTCCTTAGTGATGTTCAGATCTGAATCGCAGTTTCTTTCAGAGAGACCTACTCAAAGTTGGAAACCTCACCTATGGAATTCCCATTATGGACGTCTGACATAAAATAATGCACACCATGGCCCACAAATAATTTATCTAGAAATAAACTCATGTATGCCATCAAAGGCCTATTTGAATTTAAACTCAAAATTAGTTTTCCACTAAAATAATTCAACCACATTTTATCTGAACAAATTAGGAAACCTTGCTAATATATGAAAGTGACTAGAGAAGGGACCAAAAGACATATTTGCCCTTGGCTCCTAAAATGACCAAAATGTCCATGCTAAAATCATAGCAACATTAAGACCATTTTAACCTCAACTCATTCCACTAAAGAGTTATGGTTGAACTCCAGGGACAAATATATAATATAATATTAAGCTGGTCAGAAAGTGACAATTGTCTTCGACCTACTAAGTGAAATGACCTAAATGCCCCTCTATGTAACATCCATAATCAAGTCAGGTTATCCGATGTACTATCAACCTTCTCGATTACATATAAACCTTAGAACTTTATATCCTTAACTTAATCATCATCCGGATATCATTTTCTTGGTCCAGGGAGCGACCCACAAGTTCAATATCCAAATGGAACATCCATATACTAAGATCTTAGATTTTGATGATTAATCGGATAATTCTAAGGGGACGATCATTTCATCATTAGATGGCATAGATTCTTTATTGCATTTGCACGTCCCAACTGATCAAGTCCGAGTACCCAAAACACAGAGCTGTTGACCCATGAAAAGAATCTCACCCATAATGAGTTAAAGCACAAGAACTTAACTTCGTCAGTTCATCCACAAATGCTTAAGATTAAGAGCACCGGTCACTCAGTAGCATGAGGTGACTTGATCTCTCTCAGTGATAGTACTATTTTAAAGATCACACCTACAATGGTCCTGTTCAATGCATTGCATATGCACTAATGAGATAAATCTGGGAAAGGCCTCCCATGACTTAGGTAAGTTACCCTGAATACAGGAGAGTCTCTCACTATAACTTATACCAAGATGAAGTGCCCAACTCCATCTCTCAGTTATGAACAAATATGTTGTTTCCAGTGTCCATGAATCAAACCTATCTATGTGTAGGCACTACACACCTAATTCATTTACTAGAAACAATGGGCCTTACACAACCATATATATATACATGTTTAAAGAGAAAAGAGTCATTCCATTAAATTACCAGTAAATATCTAGTAACAAAGGATGAGAGTGCAGCTAGTGGGCTTTAGGGCATACACCAATCCCAACAAACTCCCACTTGCACTAAAGATCACTACTTCCTAACCTAACACCCATAGACTCAACATGAGAAGTAAAGACTTTCTCAGTAAGAGTCTTAGTGAATGGGTCAGCTAAGTTATTTGCTGAGGCAATCTGCTCCACCACTATTTCTCCATCCTGAATGAATTCCCGGATCAAGTGGTACTTTCTCTGAATGTGCTTGCCTTTCTTGTGATTCCTGGGCTCTTTGCACTGTGCTACAGCACCAGTGTTATCGTAGTACATGACAATCGGTTTTTGCACTGTAGGAATAACTCCCAATTCCAATAGGAATTTTCTGAGCCATACTGCTTCCTTTGCATCTTCCGATGCCGCCACATACTCTGCTTCCATGGTAGAATTAGCAGTACAGGATTGCTTGACACTCTTCCATGATATAGCCCCTCCTGACAGAGTAAAGACGTATCCTGAAGTAGACTTTCTGGCATCTCTATCAGATTGGAAATCAGAATCTGTATACGCCAAAGGCGTTAGATCATCTGCTCGATAGGTTAGCATATAATATTTCGTTCTGCGAAGATACTTGAATATATGCTTAACAGCTGTCCAATGCATAGGTCCAGGGTTTGACTGATATCTGCTAACCATGCCAACGGCAAAGCAAATATCTGGTCTCAGGGGCGGAACTACATTAGGGCCTGGGGGGGCCCTGGCCCCTCCCAAGCTTTGAAAATGCCTTTAATATGACCAAACTGGCCCCCCCAGGAATTTTGATCAAATGCCCCTGGCCCACCCCCCCAATCCAACGCTCCTCTGAGGCTTGACCCATTTCCTATTCCCAATTCCCCAGGACCCAGGCCCTTTTCCCAAACCCTTTCCAATCCCTTTCCCTGACCCTTTTCCAAAACCCAAACGGCAAAACCCTGTCCCAAACGAAGAAGAGGGGAGAAGAATAGGAAGAAGAAGAAGAAGCAGGAGGAGGAGGAGGAGCGGCTGGGCGCCTGGGCCGGCTGGCAGCTGTAACACGCATAGCAGAAGAAGAAGGACTGAAGGACCCAGGTCAGGTACCTTCCTCCCTCTTTCCTTTTTTCTTTGGTTAAAAAAATTGGGTTTTTCTTACCTTGTATCATTCTGCATTTCTGTGTTGTTTTTGTTGTTCCTTGAGGACCTTGACACATCTCTTGTTTCTCGTCCCCTGGCTATATCACATCCATGTGAATATGTGAGATCAATCATGAATCATCCACATAGACTTGTGAATAGGGTTCGATTCCAACAGGAGAGTGCTCTTGTTTAGCAGATCCTCTTCTTTGTATTCGTATTTGACACCCTTTTCTAACAGGGTGATTCTCACTCGGTTGGAAAACATGCTATTCCATGTGCTCATAACAACAACTGTATCCGCCATCAGAATTTTGTGATGTTTGTTATGAGGTTTGTGTGTGAGACTAGGAAGTAGCCAAGTAGGATCTAGGAATGGAGTGAGTGATATTTATAGACTAAATGAAACGTTGAAAGGGGTGGCCCAGCTGGCCAGCTTGGATGGATATGATATTTCATTTGGGTTTAATTTGGATGGTGACCACCAAATCTATGGTCGATGGTGAAGAAGAAGGAATGATAGGAAATGATCTGTCTTCACAATCTGAACAATTCTTGGAGGAATACATTTTTTTTTCTTTGGACAGTTTCTTGGGACTTTTCTACTTACTGTCTGGGTCCCTGGGACACATAGTTTCACTCTTAAATCCCACAAGCACCTCATATTTTCACTATTTGATTCAACATGTAGTTTACTCCCAATTAATTCCCATCAAAAGCAAATACAAGTTAACAAAAAATGTAGACACTTTGCTGGCCAATATATATATTCACTTTCGAGTTGTAAAGAATGCTGGTTGTTAAATGTTAATTGAATAATTATTTGATGGTTGGAGAATGTGGTTGTCGCTTTAAAAAAAAAGTGGTTATGTTAATGGAACAATTATGAGTAACATCTTGCATTGATCATTGTTAAATACCTAATCTAATAATGATCTGTATGTCTTCTAGTCTAATAATGACCTAATCTAATAATCAATCATAGACGATTTTTGAGATTTGAAAGAGCGTCGAGTTCCATTTTGATAGATGATTGAGTTGAAATGTACTAAGAAACAATTATTTTACGACTTTTCTTTGCTTATATTTTGTTAAGGCTGAATATATACTAGTTTTAATTTTCATGTAAAATTTAGTCTTGAATCGTAATATAGTTTCCATGCTTTAACTTACAACTATGTCGAGAGAAAACTTAAAAATATGATAGTTATAATAATTGGTGAAATAAAAATTTATTCAAGTTTTGGCCCTCCCCGAGATGAAATCCTGGTTCCGCCCCTGTCTGGTCTAGTACATAACATAGCATACATGAGGCTTCCAATAGCGGATGCATATGGAATTCTCCTCATGCTCTCTATCTCTACAGATGTCTTTGGACATTGATCTCGAGACAGTGGTACTCCATGTCTAGAAGGTAGCAAGCCCTTCTTGGAGTCATGCATGTTAAACTTGACCAATATCTTCTCAATATATGAAGATTGGGATAAGGATAACATCTTATTCTTGCGATCTCGCAAAAGCTTGATCCCTAAGATATAGCTGGCCTCACCTAAATCCTTCATCTGAAATTGAGAGGATAACCAAACCTTTGTGGATGACAATATACCTACATCATTTCCAATGAGCAATATGCCATCTACATACAGAACCAAAAATGCAACTGCTTTTCCACTTCCTTTCTTATACACACATGGTTCATCAATGTTTTAATCAAAGCCAAAAGATTTGACTGCCTGATTAAACTTGATGTTCCATGCTCTAGATGCTTGCTTAAGTCCATAAATGGACTTCTTAAGTTTACAAACCATGTTATCTTGGCCACTAGCAATGAAACCCTCTGGTTGCATCATATAGATGCATTCGTCAAGACTTCCATTAAGAAAAGCTGTCTTGACATCCATCTGCCATATCTCATGGTCATAATGACATGCGATGGCTAAGAGAATCCTTATGGACTTAAGCATAGCCACTGGTGAAAAGGTTTCCTCATAATCGATACCCTCTTTCTGAGTATATCCTTTCGCCACCAGTCTTGCTTTGAAGGTTTCCACCTTCCCATCCACTCCTCTCTTCCTCTTGTAGATCCACTTGCACCCTATGGGTTTAATCCCTTCAGGTGCATCTACAAGTTCCCAGACTTGATTAAAATACAAAAAAATCCAATTCAGATTTCATCGCTTGCTGCCACATGTCAGCATCTATATCCGTCACTGCTTCATCATAACTAGCAGGATCCTCAACCAGATCCTCAGAGTCTGTCTTAAAAGACACTCTTAGATATCTTTCTGGCTTTCTAGAAATTCTTCCACTACGACGAGGCTTCGGAGTGTTAAAAGGAATATCCTGTTCATCTACCGCCTCAGGACCTTGTACAGATGTTATAGGAGATCCCGGAAGAATCTCCTCAAGGGTTTCTTTACAACTAAGCTCTTGGTACATCATACAATCATCCTCTAAGTACCTAGCATGAGTGCTGATAAGCACTTTTTGCTCCTTTGGATGATAAAAGATGCCACCTCTCGTTCCCTTAGGATACCCAATGAAGTAGCACATTTCCGATCTGGGTTCCAGCTTGGTAGCTTTATCATTCAGCACATAGGCTGGACAACTCCAAATGTGGATATGTCTTAAACTGGGTTTTCGACCTGTCCACATTTCTTGCGGTGTCCTAGGCATTGATTTAGAAGGTACCAGATTTAAATTGTATGCTGCTGCTTCTAGGGCATATCCCCAAAAAGATATAGGTAGGGTTGCATGACTCATCATGGACCTTACCATATCAAGAAGGGTACGGTTTCTTCTCTCCGCTACACTATTTTGCTGGGGTGTACCCGGTGCAGACAATTGAGACACAATCCCATGTTGTGTGAGGTACTCTTTAAACTCACCTAGGAGGTACTCGCCACCTCGATCAGATCGAAGGGTTTTGATATGTTTCCCTAGTTGTAACTCCGCCTCAGCCTTGAATTGCTTGAATTTATCAAACGCCTCAGGCTTGTGTCGCATTAAGTACACATATCCATATCTAGAGTAATCATCGGTGAAGGTGATGTAATACTCATACCCTCCTCGAGCCGGTTTGTTCATAGGACCACACACATCAGTGTGAATCAATTCTAACAACTCCTTTGACCTTAGTCCCTTTCCAGAGAATGACCTTTTGGTCATCTTTCCCTTGAGACAAGATTCGCACTGAGGAAAAGGTTTGAAATCTAATGATTTCAAAGGCCCATCTTCTACCAACCTCTGAATCCGTTTTAGGTTAATGTGACCCAAACGTAAGTGCCAAAGATATGTGTCATTGATTGAAGATACCTTCCTTTTAAGGGAAGTTGAGTTTTCTTGTTGTACATTATGCAGTGTGGGAGCAATAGGATATATATAAAATAAGTTGTCATGCATTCTACCGGAACATATAATATTTCCATCTCTACTGATATCAACACCAGAATGGAAGGAAACTGAATAATTAAATTCAATGAGTCTGGAAACTGAAATTAAATTCTTCCTCATGTCCGGAACATAGAAAACATTATTTAAAACTAATATCCTATCACATGGAAAATGTAAGGAAACAACTCCTATTGCAACTGCCCAAACTTTAGCTCCAGTTCCAACTCTAAAGGCAAACTCTCCTTTCTCAATCTTCTGCATTATCTGAAACCCCTGCAATGAATTGTAGATATGATTAGTGGCTCCCGAGTCTACTATCCATGAATCAGTAGAATCAACCACCAGACAAGTTCAATGTAGTAGGAAAAAGATGTACCTTTCTTAATTGAGGCTAGTAACTTGGGACAATCTTTCTTCCAATGACCTTTGAGGCCAAACTTGAAGCATTTCCCTTTGGGCTTTCCATTTGTACCCTTGTCCTTCTTTTTACCAGTATTGTCCTTTTTCTGTCCTTTCCCTTATTCTGCTTCTTCTTGAACTTCTTCCCTTTCAGGTTTAGTTTAGAGGAAGACTGGAAAAAGTGAGCTTGGGCTTTGGGCTTCATGATAGCCTCCACCGCCTGGAGTTCTTTCATTAACTCAGATAGAGTCATGTCCATCTTGCTCATATTGAAATTGAGCTTGAACTGATTGAAAGAGTCTGGCAGAGTTTCGAGGATCATATCAGTTTGACTCTCTGCATCAATCTCAGCCCCTAGAATCTCAGCAACATTGAAACAATCCATCATCTTGAGCATATGCTCTCTGACAGGTGTTCCCTCAGCCATCCTAGTATTCATGATAGTCCTTACAGCATCTTACCTAGGTGGCATGCTTTTGTCTGCGAACATCTCAGACAAGGACATCATGATTTCATAGGCTGTGTCCATTTGCTCGTGCTGTGTTTGCAACACGTTGGACATGGAAGCAAGCATGTAGCATTTAGCCATGCTATTCGCTTTCTTCCATTTCCTCTCAGCCTCTAACTGGTCATCAGTAGAATCAACATCAATATCAGGACAGGTTTCCGACAAGACATACTTGTACTCCTCAGCAGTGAGTACTATGTCAAGATTTCTCTTCCAATCTACGTAATTAGGGCCAGTCAGTTTGTTCTCACGAAGAATGCTCATCAACGGACTAAAAGAATCTTTACCCATCTCTCTCTGGATATGAAACAGTTTATAATTAGACAGGTAGTATATATGTAACATGCATATGGTGCTTGTTACAAAAAGAAAAAATAAAGCACAAAACTTTTTACATTATTTAACCCTAATCATAATGTATCAGTGTTTCAACCTCCTCATAGACCCTCCATCGAAGGGATGGCCGAGCCTACAGTCACGTTGAATTAAGGTATGCTTATTTGAATTATCACTATCTAGGTACACATATCCAGCGGCAGTCCAATCACTGATTGGTTTGGCCTCATATGACAAATAACTCTAACTCCTTGGGAGAGGTCATTACCGTCTTATGTCAAGTGCTTTACCATCTCTTATGAAATTCCCCAGAATGTCTATGACTTAAGTCCTCCGAAGGGAAGTGACTTTTATCCATTCTAGAAGTGAACTTTAGTAAAGAGCTCTACCGAAGGGATGGCCGCTCCCACCAACACTTCATTGACATTCTATAGAAGTGATCTTTAGTAAAGAACTCCACCGAAGGGATGGCCGCTCCTACTAACACCTCATTACGAATATTCACATTAGTTCACCCACTAACCCATCGAAGCGATCTTTAGTAAAGAACTCCATCGAAGGGGTGGCCGCTCCTACTAACACCTTAATGAGATAACATGAACCGAAAATGGAAGGCCGTGGGGTCTTTCCAAAAACCCCTCTCCCACTTGATTATTTATCACTAGGGTTTTTAAATAAAATATTCTTTTTGATCTTTACAATGTTTACTCAAATGCTCTTTTAAATCTAGCAAACTTAGTTAATTAAATTTATGACTCAATGACTTAAGTCATCTTAAAAATAAATAACCTTTGCTTTAAAACACTTGAGAAAATCCCTTTAAAGAATCAAAAACCTAACTTGGGTTATGGGTACCCATAGGTAGCATCTAATTAGATTTTAGTTTAGCCTCTTTTGGAAACCAAGGGTACCAAGATAAACTAAACCCTATCCAATTTTAAACCTTAGACAAAAAAGAAGGTGCTGGTCTAAGTTCCGTTTAAAAACAATTAGCCAAACTAAAAACAATCCAATATAGAAAGATGCCAATTTTAGAACCTAATGGTGGCCATGTTTTTAGGTGACAATTATAGCAATTATATAAAGCATTCATCCATGCATTCCATATATATAAGAGCAAATAAAAGTATGCAATCCTTGATGGCTCCCTGCTCTTCGGACTTCAAATCCTTATCGAACTAGGACATCAAAAATAGATCTCATCTTGCACCAAGAAGCCTAGTCTCCTCCACCACTAAGGAATCCGGTTACTTGCAACCTATCTTGCTTGAAGCTTTCTTCTTCTTGCTTGTTCCAACAAATTAAATTTATACAAGCAAACCCATGAAAAACAAAACCACAAATTACATTGGAGATACCTATGCTTTTAAGAAAGCTTACATCAAGACTAGTTGGAATAAAAGTAAAGAAAGAATTACAACTTCCTATGATTGCTAAACGCGCAATCGTACACTTTCCAACTAATGAAAAAACATCCAAATCCACATAACAATCATGCGAACCATCAAGGATGCAATATATGGCTGCAAACAAAGAGGTTAGTGCATGCAAAACACTATGTACATCATTAAGCAAATCTGGAAAATAAATTCCAGCAATGTTAATGAAACCTGCACACAACATGCATCACTTAAAGAAATCTGAATATAACTTCAGTAGGGTGCCACCATGCCCATAATCAATCTAGGATTAATTAAACACAACATGGGATCATGATTTCACATGGAGTATACCACTGAAAGAAACTACGATTTAGATCTGAACATCACTAGGGGAAGAAGTCCATGGCTGATTTGTAACAAAACAGATTTTCAAAAATCTGATCTGGGCAGCGAAGATCAGCCATAGAAATCACAGTACAACTCCACCGAATCATGATCAACAAGTGTATAATTAAAGGAGATACAAGGAGACTATTACCTTGATGATATGTAGACTTCAAATCTTTGAAATAAAAGATCCAAAGGGCTGAACTCAGACCTGCAATTAGCAAACACCTTACTGGAATTTTCTGTAGTAGAATAGCTTTTGATCTTCTTCTCTATTTCACTTCCAAATCTGATTGGCTAAGATGGTGGGATCTTAATCTAGATTTCTAGATGGGTTTTGAGAACTTTTTATCAATGGAAAAATCTCAGACCTGAAGCTCTCTTCAATGAAAAAGAGAAAAGGGCTGGACGTGTGGGATTTTCTAGCATAGGGGATATGTATGTTGGACGTCCAAAGGGGGCTTCCTCCTTTTATTGAAAACTTTGGGATTCATTTCCTTAAAAGTTATCCCTACTAATTCTCTTAGATGTCCTAAAAGGAAAGTATAATCCAAAGATTTATTTCCTTCTAGAAACACTCCAATTAGAAAAGGAAATTAAAGGAACATCCCACAAACTTTAGCAATTAGTAATCTTAGTTGCACAACACTTACTAATTTAAGTTTCTAATTCAAAAAGAAAAACTTTAATATAGGAATACTAATCCAAAGAGGAGTCCAACCTTCCAAGTAGAGAGACCTACTCAAAGTTGGAAACCTCACCTATGGAATTCCCATTATGGACATCCCACATAAAATCATGCACACCATGGCCCACAAATAATTTATCTAGAATTAAATTCATGTATCCCATCAAACGCCTATTTGAATTTAAACTCAAAATTATTTTTCCACTAAAATAACTTAACCACATTTTATCTAAACAAATTAGGAAACCTTGCCAATATAGGAAAGTGACTAGAGAAGGGACCAAAAGACATATTTCCCTTGGCTCCTAAAATGACCAAAATGTCCATGCTAAAATCATAGCAACATTAAGACCATTTTAACCTCAACTCATTCCACTAAAGAGTTATGGTTGAACTCCAGGGACAAATATATAATATAATATTAAGCTAGTCAGAAAGTGACAGTTGTCTTCGACCTACCAAGTGAAATGACCTAAATGCCCCTCTATGTAACATCCATAATCAAGTCAGGTTATCCGATGTACTATCAACCTTCTCGATTACATCTAAACCTTAGAACTTTATATCCTTAACTTAATCATCATCCGGATATCATTTTATTGGTCCAGGGAGCGACCCACAAGTTCAATATCCATATGGAACATCCATATACTAAGATCTTAGATTTTGATGATTAATCGGATAATTCTAAGGGGACGATCATTCTATCATTAGATGGCATAGATTCTTTATTGCATCTGCACGTCCCAATTGATCAAGTCCGAGTACCCAAAGCACAGAGCTATTGACCCATGAAAAGAATCTCACCCATAATGAGTTAAAGCACAAGAACTTGACTTCGTCAGTTCATCCACAAATGCTCAAGATTAAGAGCACCGGTCACTCAGTAGCATGAGGTGACTTGATCTCTCTCAGTGATAGTACTATTTTAAAGATCACACCTACAATGGTCCTGTTCAATGCATTGCATATGCACTAATGAGATAAATCTGGGAAAGGCCTCCCATGACTTAGGTAAGTTACCCTGAATACAGGAGAGTCTCTCACTATAACTTATACCAAGATGAAGTGCCCAACTCCATCTCTCAGTTATGAACAAATATGTTGTTTCCAGTATCCATGAATCAAACCTATCTATGTGTAGGCACTACACACCTAATTCATTTACTAGAAACAATGGGCCTTACACAACCATACATATATACATGTTTAAAGAGAAAAGAGTCATTCCATTAAATAACCAGTAAATATCTAGTAACAAAGGATGAGAGTGCAGCTAGTGGGCTTTAGGGCATACACCAAACCTAACAGGACTAAGGTCACGGCAGTGGTGGGCCTTAGCATGGATTCGATGATAGACTTGGACTTAATTGTATTTATAGAAGCTCTAAGAAGAACTAGAAAAGAACTAGAGGAGGGAGAGAGAGATGACCGTGCAACACTTGCACAAAGGTGCTGGACATCCAATGCTTTGGGCGTGCAACTCAATGGAATAATGGGTGTGGACGAGGAGTCTTCCCCTATTTATAGCCTCTTGCAATCTCCTCTTACTAATTAAAATAGAAGTCCTACTTCCATTAAGAATTAGTAACTTTTTTCCTTTCTAAATATTATTAGAAGTCTCACTTCCATTAACAATTAGTAACTTACTATTACCACTATTAGAAGTCTTACTTCAAATAGATATAGTAACTTTCAAATTCCTTTCTTTTTAGAGTATAACTAGAATTAATATCTTTCTAATAATAGGGCTAGCGTGGGGAAGGGATTCCATAGAAAGCTGGCTCCAACTAGGACACGTGACCCCACGTCTCATGTGCAATCTGAGCCGACAGTTAATTGCAAATAACTCCACTATATAAATGCAATTGAACTCCAGTTTTAGGAATAAATTACAAAGAAGACCCTAAACTTCCCTATGACCACAAGTAGGCCCCTCCATCTATATCCATTGATTAATTGGATTTTTCCACCAAATAGGATCCATATCTTATTATCCTTGAGCCCCAATTAATTATAGTGATCAACGGTACCTACCCAATTAACTCTTAATCAGAATGGGTGCGCACTTACCAATGATAAATCCATTAATTAGCACAAGGGGATAATGAGGATAGATTCCATCTTGACCATTGAATGTTCTCACAGCTCTACTATCACGTACCCAAACCACCGAGGTGTTGACCTACAATTAGCCTTACTCATTGGTGATTCAAAGCAAATGAATAGACAGAAACTTGAGTTCATTAATGTCTAAGGATTGAGAGCCTATTGTTAGGGAGTTATGAGAGCAGACCTTAAAGTAAAGACAATATTCATAATGTGCTTCTCATGGTCCTTCAATACATCTAATGTACTAGCACTATAATCCAGAATCTTACATTCTGAACGAGACAAATCAAACTATCATATAGTGATCAAAGTACTGCAACCTTGTCAGATGAGATGTCCAATCTCATGACTGGTTGTGAAGATATTTAAGTATAAGATTTGATAGACTTGTCTCCTATATGTGGATGTCATCTGTCACACCCCGAAACCGGGCCCTGCAGTGGACCGATCCCGGAGTGCGAAATTTTGGGATAATTTTAAACTTTTGTTATGTTTCCCAAGATCCGCGTGAATGAGGATAAACAAATTCCATCACGATCAGAGTATATTTTCGCGGAAGCTACACATGGTGTTACGACTCGGAATCCGTGGCCATCGGGTTCCGTGTCGCACGCAACCAATATCACAAAGCCATCACATAAGCAGGCTGGTACAAATCATAATCCAAATAAACTGAGCTGGTAGTAACAAACTATTATTTCCCACATATTCAAGTTACAATTAATAGATGTCTTAATTACAAACCCAAAGAAAAAGGCTGATAAAGCCATACAAAAATATATCCAACTAAACAGAAATACTACCCTCAAAGATTTGATACGAACTCCGGTGCCAAACTTGACATCTAGATGATATCAATGGGCAGCCTCTCACGTCAGACCGGCGGTCCCACCGCCTCCTCTGATCAAACACCTAAAAACAAAAAGAGCGGAATCTGGCACCAAACAAACAAGGGTCAGACACGACGGTCTGGCAAGCAAATAATCAAGTAATATGAAACAAAAGAGCATTCGTAAAACCTGATGAAATCATCGTAAAACCGAATAAATAGTCTAAACAATAATGACAATAAAGCATGCTAAAACGATCGAAAGGCCGAACATAAGTATCAAAACAAATAAAGGAACAGTCTCTGAAACATAAATATCTCGAAAAGATAACAGTCTAATAAAACATTTAATAGTCGGAAATACATTTCAAATCCTGAGTAATAGCGACAGTATGATAAATGATCGATATCGTAAACGTTAACCAAATCAACGCATAAGAGTATATCCCACAAGAATCATAAAAATAAAGTAATATGCAGATAAAACCTTGGCGACCACAAATAGCTAAATCCTCCTATTACCGAAGTAATAAGAGCAGACAGAAACGTAGCCACTGAACGTGGTACTAGAAATAGGATCAGAACCGTAGCCATACAAATGAGACCGGCAGATCAAAAATCAGAACCGTAGCCATACAAATGGGACCGGCAGATAAAACCGTTGCCATGGTCGGTACAGACAGAATCCAAGCTGCAGCTGGCGGACAAACTAAAGATCCCAAGCCGGGTGATCAGCCCGACAAGGTGACCTAAGCCTAGTGGTGCCTTTAGTTTTCAAAACTCAAACCGATACAAATCTAACATAATACTAATCCCTTTGGCTCAGGGGCTCACACCACATAGCTCTGCCCCCGTCTTGCCTCGGGGTTTTATTTTCGAAATCATAGCCTCTTTGGCTCATGGGCTCGCACTACAAAGCTCTGGCCCCGTCTTGCCTCGAGGTTTTTATTTTCAAATACTAGCCTTATCAAAACAATAGTCTCATCGAAGAAATCCCGAATGTGACGAACATACTCCAATCTCTTTTCAAATCGAATCGGAGAAAACATACGAATATCCATGGTAAACCGTTCAAATACACATCAAAGTGATTTGTATAAAATCATACGATCAACCCTTTCGAACATGGGAAACCACATGATTTTATAACAAATCACCGATGCTATTTAAATTAGTTTACCCAAGAATACAAATACAAATACAAATACAAATACAAATACATGTTCTGACTTGAAATGGAATGGATAGTGGAGGATGACTTAATGCCTTGCCAAGGAACCATCTCAATGCACATTTAATCTTTAAACATTGATTAATAAAAAGCGCGTTTGATGCCAATGAAAATCCATAATATTTAAATGATAAAGTGCGCATTGAGACTCAGACGATTCCCGGGTAATTCCACATACACTCATCCTCACATCATTCCCATTTCACAAATTTCCAAGTATCAAAAGTAATGTCAAAACTCTTAAAAACAGGCCCATAACTGGCCTTAAACCAAGCCCAAACAGTCTATTCATTTAACCCAAAATAGCCCTTTAAACATGGCTCAAAACAATCCTTAAAACAGTCCAAAACTAACTTTGAATGGCCCACAAAACATATCTTAAAAACAGCCCAAAGCTAAACATTTATTGGCCCACAAACAAACTTTAAAAACAGCCCAAGACTAACCTGAACCAGGCCCACAAAACAGATTTTAAACACAGCCCAAAACTAAACCTGAACAGGCCAACAAAACAAATTTTTAACACAGTCCAAAATTAACCTGAACAGGCCCACAAAACAATCTAAAAAAAACAGCCCAAAACCAAACTTGAATGGCCCACAAAACTGATTTTTAAAACAACCCAAAACTGAACCTTAACCAAGCCCACGAAACAAGTTTTAAATCAGTCCAATATCAGGCCCAAAGATGACCCAATATCAGATCTTGTAATGGCTCAAAACTATCTTGAATCAGGCCCAAGGAAGCCCCGAAATCAGGCCCACAAAAATATCCAAACTCGGGCCCGAACCAGACCCCAGGCTGAGCTGGGCCTCGCTCGAGCGAACCCAGGTCCGCTCGAGCGGAGCCCAGACAGTGTCTGGGTCGCTCGAGCGGACTGGGCCTGCCCAGTCCAGCTCGGCAGTGCAGGTTTTCCATTTCTTTGCATTTTTTTCTGATTTTTCTTTCCCTTCTTCCCTTCTTACACATTTTCACATATGGTTGGGCTTCTCCTTGCCAATTCAAGTCCATTAAAACACTAATGCACTAAATGATTCTATTCCCATCAAATGAATCAAATACAAACAAAACCTTTCTATATAAAAAATACTAGCATAAAGATAGTCATAATGAATCCAAGGAGATGCATCACCAAGTGATTTTTAAGTAGTTGAAACATCAATTTGGAAAGCCATAAACAATACCAATGTGCAATAACTCAAAGTTAAATCTATCCATTTATAAGAAGAAAACAATGTAGAACAAAAATCCATGAGATTATTCATACCAAGCAAGAATCATCATATTAGTTGGATAATCTACTTGCCTCTAGTCAAGATAGGAGTAAAATTACTCTTCAAACAAGGTTTTAGTGCCTCAAGCTCCAAGATCACAAAATCCCCAAAATAGCTCAAAAGAAACCCTAGAAAACCAATCCATTGTAAATCTCCATGAAAACCCATTGCATATGGGATTAAAACACTCGAAATGGAGAGGAAAACAAGAATCTCAAGAAAAGAAAACCATTGCTAACCTTGAGAAATCCAAACAAAGAAGAAGAGCTTAGATGAGAGACTTGCTCTAGCCCAAAAATCTTGAAAATGGGGTCTTTGGAATGCTTGAGAGATGAGGAAGAAGAAGGTGGGATCAATCCTCCATAAAATCTCCATGAGATAGGTGATTCAGAAGAGAGAGAAAGAGTGGAGGGAAGAGAGGGAAAAACCCTTCCCACTCTTGCTGGAAACGAAATGAAGGAGAAGAAGAGGGGTTCCCTTCTTATAAGATGGGTCTTGTGGGCCCCCAATCTTCACAAGGCTGAAACTCACATTTGCGGGCCCCGAACGAAAACGACGAAGAAGACAAAAATGATCAGCGAAATATTTACTTTCCAAAAAGTATATTTTCCCCAAATTCTGAAATTTTCGAAATTTATGGACAGATTTAGTGAAAATGTCATTTTTGCCCATTTTCCTCGAAAAACGCAATTTTTGAGCATCAAATCAAAATGGTCAAAACATGAAAGTTGTTCAACTCAATAAAATGAGTCAAAAGGAGCAAAATTTGTAATTTTTCCAAAACAGGAATAATTTCTCACAAAAATATATTTTACAAAGACCGGGTCAAACTAAGTCAACGGTCTTCAAAATCTCAAAGGCTATGGAAAGATCTAGTCAAACTCAAAAACAAGGTCAAACTAAATCAAATCTCACTTAACAAGTTAAACCACGATTAAAACAATACTAAACAAAGGGATTGGGGGTCGGGGTCTTACATCATCCATACACATGTATTACATCTAGTATACTTATGAACTCCAATTCATCTCTTGAACCATTATCTCATTCGTATTGGTTATGTGCAAATAAGTAATTAAACACCATTCATCTCATGAAAGGGAAGCATGATTATATTGGTAAATAAAGAAATTAATCAATCCATTACCTCATATACTGGATTGAGACCACATAAACTAACACATACATCCTATGTTACGACTAGACTGTGCCTTGCCAGATCTTTGGATCTGACTCATTATTGGTGCTTAGGTATTGACCACGATCCTGAAGACGACGCAATCGTCGAGGCGCCGGTAGTTGGGGACTACGGATGGGGCTCGGCTGACCAGGAGATCGAGTTGGAGACTGGAGTGCCAGCACAGGGGATCTGAGTGCACTCATTTTTTAGGATTTAGTGATTTTCTTGTGAGCAGGGAGATAGACTGATATGTACCTTTTATTCAGACTTTGAGATTTAGGCTGGACTTCAGCCCTACTACATTTGCTTTATGATTTTGATACCTTATTGCTTTCGCTATTATACGATTTTGCTTTTGCTATTTATTATGCTTCCGCAATTAACCGTTTATCATTATATTATTTCAAAAGTTTTAAATTGGGAGTTCTTGGATTTTCTGGGAAGCAGCACGAAAATTTCGGGTACCTTGGTGGTAACATCGCCATTCAGAATTGGGGCGTTACACTTTTCCACAGCTCTTTTCCTCTTTGTTGTCTCTTTGGCTGCATGAATATAATGTACAATAATATGACAACTTCAGATAACATTGAAGTAGTCTAAATTGAAGTCATATCAAACTTATATAAGTTCATAACAAAGTCAGTAAAATTCATTTCAAAGTCAGATAAATTCACTTTAAACACAGATAACTTCAGATGAAACTCAAATAAATTGATACAAAAGTCATATAAATTCATATGAATTTTAGCTAACTTTCACATTGAACTTAGATAAATACATTTTAAAACGAGATGAAAATCATTTCAAAATTTAGATAAATTTATATCAAATTCGTGTAACTTCAAATGAGAATCAGCCAACTTCACATCAATCTCAAATAACAAGAGTCCAAACTCATTAATTTTCATATCAGACTCAGATAAATTCTTTCAAACTCAGATAAATATGATAAAAGACATTTAACTTCATATGAAACACAGATAACTTCACATCAAACTCAGATAAAATCATTTCAAAGTCAAATAAATTCATATCAGAATTCAGATAAATTTATATCAAATTCATGTAACTTCATATCAAAATCAACCAACTTCACATCAAGCTCAAATAACACGAGTCCAAACTCATTTAAGTTCATATCAAACTTAAGATAATCAATCTCAGATATCTTCTTTCAAACTAAGAAAAAATCATTTCAAAGTTAGATAAATTCATATCAAACTCATATAACATCAGTTCAAACTCAGTTAGCTTCATATCAAATTCAGATAAATTTATAACAAACTCCTTTTACATCACTTCAAACTCAGATATATTCAAATGAAACACATATTAAATCATGTCAAAGTCAGATATATTCATTTCAAATTCAGTTAAATTCATATCAAATTCATTTTCTAAGCGTTAAAACTCAGATAACTTTAGTTCAAACTGTTTGTAATGTAAATTACACAAGTCACATTAAAGCAAAACAAAAAAAAAATCAGATGGAAATTATCTGCTTTTTAGCATTCTACTGCATCAGACTCGGATAAATTTATTCGAGTTTCAGAATTTCAGCCCAAAACATCCATTTGAAAAGTAAGTTATGAAGTTTTATTCTACAACAGAAAATGTTTGATACTTGGCCATCTCCAGAACTAAACTTTCAAACATTTTACATTCGAAACAACTTTGAAGCATTTGTCTTCATTAGTTCTTTGTTGCTAGCGCTGTGCCAAAAGTAAAGATTTTGTTCTAGTCTTCTCTCGCATAGACGTGAGGACAAAAAAGATAAAATAGAAAATCTAGTGATGATTTTGGTTGTTTCCTATGATATACAGATTGTTAGGGTTTGAAGATGGTGACTGCTTTCAAATGAGATAATACACAACTTATTTCTTGTTTGGATGGATCGAATGTGAACAGTTTCTTCAAAAAGATGCTTCAACTCCTCTAGATTTTGTCTTTCCTAGGGTTAGAAATCACAAAATACTTTCTTCAACTCCTAAATTGTCTTGCAAATGAAGATGAACGTCTGTACGAAGATGATGCAACTGCTTGAGATTTGTTGGGTGATATCTCCTTCCTTGAATCAGTTTCCTCCTTTTCCCCTTTCTCCTTCTCTGGGCGATATCTCCTTATTGGTCGAATTTGTCGAGCTGATTTAGATTCATAAGATTTACGAGGCTAATTTGAGCATTTTTTAATAATGCGCAGAGTGTATTAAGAAAGGCATTTTGGACTTTTTAACTGTTTAAATCTTGGAAAGGGACCTTTGCCTCTATAGAAAAAAAATGTGGACCTTTTGCAATAAAATGCACTATTGAGCGACCTACGGCCAAACTCCCTTTCTTTTTTTTTTTCTTTTTTTTCTTTCTTCAAGTTGCAACACCTTAATTTTCTTTTGTTTCATCTTTTAGTTTTTTTTCTTTCTTCAAGTTTCACTGTTGAGGGACCTGCGGCCAAACGTTCGGACGCCAGGAGGTAAAAACCTCTCGGGTGTCCAGAATTTTCCTTTTTCTTCATCTAATTGCCTTCATAAAGGCCATAACCTACACAAAATTGAGCCTCCTGCTATCCCAGCAATCCATTTTTATTACAATTCATTGGAACCAATCTCTACCAATAATCAAACCCAATTTCAATAATCTAACCCTAACATAAAAATCCAAATTCCATAATTTATTAAGCTTGGATTTATGGTATCTATCAATATCATTAAGGAATCACAGAAACAAACATGCACACATCAATTAACTTTTTTAATTTGTAAGTTGTTAATGTGATTTAACGAACTTAATTGCTGACACGGTAAAAAAAGTTTTTTGTGTGTTACCAAACAAAAACTTGTGACAAAATAAGACTTCTCGTCCTGCACTAGGCTATCTTGTCTGGCTGCCTTGAATTGCTCATGGAGATCCGTTTGCTCTCTGTATAGTAGTTCCCCAAAGCCAACAATTACCTGATGGATTGCAAACACATAATGTTATATGTGTTTTAAAGTACAGATGCTAATTGAATATTAATATTTATATTATAAGTTTATAAAAGTTCAAAAAATAGATGATGTTGCCGTATCAATGTTCTTACATTGCTGGATATTCTGTTACCGGACAGGAGTGCAGTGATGTTCTTGTAAAAGACACCACGTATCCTTTCACCACCTTAATTCACTGCCCTGCGTTGGTAGATGTACAATGTTCCTAGTGAGTCAAAAAGTCATTAAAGTTTTGATAACAATACCAGTTTTGTAGAGATACATATGCTGCAGACTTACATAGACCCCTCTACTTCATATATCTGTTTTAGGTTTTTCTTGTCAACTGTGTTCAACAGTTTAGTCACCGGGTTTTTTGCTCTCTTCTATAAAAGCAAGGGGAGATTGGATCTCTTGCTCTTATTGCTTTCTTTTGCAAAAATCTCAAGAGGGCTTCAAGACCAAGAGTTTTTCTTTTTCAAGGATCTTCAAGTTTTTTTTTCTTCTTCTCCATCAATGGCTTCAAGTAAGTCTTTTTTTCCAAGAAGACTCCATTGTAGAAATAGGATGGTTAAAGAAAGAGTTCTTCTTTTCTTTCTTTTTTTTTCACGTGCTTTCTTTTTTTTTTCAATTTTTTCTTTTCTTTTTTTGAATTGTTTCGTTTTTTTACATGTTTTTTTTTTCATTTTTTTTGACGTGTTTCCTTTATTTTTACACGTTTTTTTTTTGTGGGCCGTACGACCACGTGGCCTGTGGGCCAGCCCCCCCCATTTTCTTTTGCTTTCCCTTACTTTTTTTTAGAAGGTTTCTTTCTTTCTTTCTTTTTTTCTCACTATGATAATGCGTTTTTACGCAAATCAAGATGTTCATGCATAGTTTTTCTTGATGCATCAGATAAAATGCTAGGATTTCCAGGTCAAGCGAACATGAGTTTTGACTTAGACAAAGTTTGATTGGTTTCGACCAAGTTGGGTTGGAATTGGTCAAACTTTTGTCAAGAATTTTCTAGCATCTAATGCATGACAATTTATTTTCTATGCATGATATTTGTAAATTGAATTGGGAGCATGATGTGATTGTCAGACCCCGACCCAGGTTTGAAATATTTAATTATGTTTTAACCGTGATTAGCGGATAAGTGGGGTTAGTGGACGATTAGCTTATTTTATTAAGCTAGATTAGAATGTTTGATTAGCTTTGAGAACCTTTGTTAGTCTTTGACTTAAGTTTGACACGGGCCGGGGCGCCCGTGGATTGTGTGTAAAACTGTTGAGTTTGTTCATGATGCTTGTAAAATCCCAATTTATGTGTATTTTGACTTATTTCCTCTAGATCATCAACTTTCATGTTTTGGCCAACTTGACTTTGTGATCAGAAATCGCGTTTTTCGAGAAAAAGGGCAAAACTGACATTTCACACAAAACCTGTACCCAAATTTTGAAAGTTTCAGAAATTGTCAAAAATATACTTTTTGGAAAGTAGAAATTTCGCCGATCATTTTTGTCTTCTTCGTCGTTTTCGTTCGGGGCCCGCAAGTGCCATTTCTAGCCTTGTGAAGATCGGGGCCCACAAGACTTGTCTCTTAAGAAGGGGACTCTTCTTTCTCCTTCTTCATTCCATTCCAGCAACTTTCTTTGCTAGGGCTTTTCCTCTTCTCTCTTCTCACTCTCTCTCATCTGAAACTCTCACTTGGTGAGGTGTCCTTGGAGGATTGATCTCCTCAAACTCTTCCTCCCTCTTCAAGCTTCCCAAAGATACTCTTCTTGAGGAGTTTGAGCTAAGAGAAGCCCCTTATTCAAGCCTCTCTTCTTTGTTTGGGTTCCTCAAGGTTAGCAATAGCTTTCTAAACTCAAGATTCTTGTTTTCCTCTCCATTTGGAGTGTTTTAATCCCATTTGCTAAAGTTTTCATTGAAGATTTACAAATGTTGACATTCTAGGGTTTTCTTGGGAAAATTTTGGGGTTTTTGTAGATTTGGAGCTTGAGGCTCTAAGGCTTGGTTTGAAGAGTGATTTTGATCATATCTTGGCTAGAGGCAAGTATATTTCAACAATTATGTGATGTTTTTCTCTCATTGGTTCTATTTCTTGATTTCCTTTGGTGTTAATCTTCTTTAGTTTATGGTTTATTTTGATTTAATGGATCATTGTAATAGCTATCTTAATTTATGTTGTTGTTCTACCATGCATTGGAAGTTTGCTCTCACTTTGGTTTCTTGGAAAAATTGGTTTCATTGTGTTCAAGTGGGTGTTCAAGAAATGGAAAAGAACTTGGATTCTTTTAAAAAGTGTTGAGTTTGTGTTAATTAGATGATTATGGATGATGGTTTGATGATTTGTGGAGGTTGAGAAGAGGCCCAAGATGTTGTAGATTTGTGTATGGAAGAAAGGGATGAAAGGGAATGGAAATGAGCAAGAAAAGAGGAAGAAAAACAAAAAAAAAGGGAGGATTTCTGCACTCGGGCTGGACTGGGCAGGCCCAGTCCGCTCGAGCGACCCACTGGGCCGCTCGAGCGGACCAGGCACTGTCTGGGTCCGCTCGAGCGACCCCCTGGGTCGCTCGAGCGACCCAGCTTCTGTCTGGGTCCGCTCGAGCGAGCCCAGCCCAGTCTGGGGGGCTCGGGTCAGTCAATTTTGGGCCTGTTTTCAGGACAGTTTTGGGCCTATTTTCAGGGCTCCTTTGGGCCTGTTTTAAGGTCAGTTCTTGGACCATTTTGAGACCTATTGATGGGCTATTTCAAGACCTGACATTGGACTGTTTTATGGCCTGAATCCTGGGCTACTTTAAGGACTGAATTGGGCCTGATTAGTGGACTGTTTGAGCTTGGGGAAGGACAGTTGTGGGCCTGATTAAGAAGGGATTTAAACCTACACTTTTAAGGACTTATTCTATATAATTTCAAGTCCACTTCGGACCTATGTCCAAGCTCAATTCAGCCCCAAACTCTCTCCTATAAGTGAAGCCCATTCAACCTTTTACAAGCCTAGAATCCATGGTGAGAAGTGTCTTGGACTATGGCCTATACCACTTGGAAAACCTCAAGTCTAAATGTACACTTAATCCCTTATGATTGTCAATGATCTTCGGTGGCACCAAATCACTTTCTTTTAATGACAATAAAGGGGTCAAATGTATATCGAGACTACCCGCTTAGTCGACCGAACCATCATACATTCTTTTGTATAAAAAGACTTTTGTTTTGGGTTCTTTCCCCAATTCTTTTTAATGTTTTGAAGTGGGTTACCCCCATATTTAGAAATGATGAAACTACTCACCTGTTTTGCTTGGCTTTGCCCATATGCATTTGTTTGGAGTAGTTCTCTATCGACTTTGGAAATGTATCTTATAAATAGAATCGCATTTCTTCGAGGTTTCGGATTTTCACTAAAATGGCACCACTAGGCTTAGGTCACCTTGTCGGACTGATCATCCGGCTTGGGGTCTTTATTTTGTCTGCCAGCTGCAGTTTGGATTCTGTCTGTACCGACCATGGCAACGGTAATTATCCGGTCCCACGAGTAGTGGCTACGGTTCTGTTTGATAACGACTATGTCGTTCCGGTCCCACGATTAGTGGCTACGGTTTGTCTGCTCCGGTTACTTCGGTAACAGGAGAATATAGCTTTATGTGGGTTGCCAATGTTTTTATGCATTGATGTTCATCTCATGGCATTTATTTATGTTACTCATCATGACATTGGATTTGTAAACCATCGAGATGTATCTTCTATCTTCACTTTGACATTGTTATTAATCGTGATTTAATCGTAGCTCTTACTTATCATGTTTTGTTTCGCTCTCATCTTATTATTGTTGTAATTGCTTGCCAGACCGTCGTGTCTGACTCTCTTTTGTTTGGTGTCAGATGTCGAGCCCCTCGCGGTTGAGGCGCACTTCGAGGCGGAACCTATAGTTCCAGTGGAGGGCGAGTGGCGGCCCGATGACGTCGTTTAGACGTCGGGTTGCCTTGGAGCTGCGATCACATTCTGGGGATTTCATGATATACATTTTGGGTTTTTGTCATGGCCATTGTTGGCTTATTTTCTTTTGGGAAAGTTTGTAATTAATGCTTAACTCTACTTTTGTATCAAATTTAAACTAACTTTGGGGCCTACAGTAAAATGTTTCTCTTTTGATGCTAGTCTCTTGCGTTCTCATTTTTATACCCGTTTGAGAGACTTTTATGTTTGCTACAATGCTTCCGCGTAATTCATTTGTATGAAAGTGATTCTTATATATCACTATTGGATCGGATTCCGTGAATCCTTACCGCGGAAACCTGTGGGAAACTAGCGTGTGCGGGCAGAATTTTCCGGCCCGTCGCGCCGCGTCCCCGGATTAAGGCCTCGTTTAGCGGGACCTCGGTCCGGGGGCGTGACAGTGATAGCACATACCTGAAAATCTTTGCAAAATTTTGAAATTTGGAGCTCGCAGTGATGTTGAACCTTTCCTGATTTGCGGAGATTTGAGAGGTTCTGACAGTTTGGAGTTTTTGAGCTCGCAGTGATGTTGAGCCCATCTTCAAGCTTTCTATTTCTTTCTGGGTATTTCCCCTTTCTTTGGAATTGCCCCGGAATCATGCCAAAATTTCGCCAGATTTTCTTTTAGCAAAATTCTGTCATTTTGATGCTGATCTTTTTCTTTTCCATCCTTTGCAGGTGGTTCCTCCAGAACGAACAAGGGTAAAGAGCCTATTACCAGCGTACCTCGCCGATCTGCTAGATCTTCTAATGCGGCCGTTCAGCAGGCCTAGGAGAAGGTCCACTATGTTGAGAGAAACTTGGAAGAGTGTGACTCCCTCAATAAAGATGATATGAGATAGCGATTGATCGCTCTCAAAGGTGAGGAGTTCTATATGATCATGGTAAGCAACCGTCCTCGGGTCATTAACGATCAGCGGGTGTTGCCCAAGCCTACCTTTTTCTTTAGTGATGCAGTCCCTGAAGACATGACATACCAGAGAAGATGTTTTCAATTTTCTTACACAACTGATGGTGAGGAGAGGACTGTTGTTACCTGATTGATTGTCACGTCCCCCGAACCCGATTAAAGAAATAACCGGATCCGGAGAGTGAATTTTAGGACTATTTAAAAATTTTATCTTTTGGGCCCACGGATCGTAGTCCGCGGTGAGGATTTAATATTTCCAACCTCATGTGTCACAATAAGTGTAGAGTTAATACAACTCTAGGCATATAGGATCTCAAGCAATGATTAATAAACTCTCATTAAATTAAAGTTGCAAGAAGAGTAAATAGAACTTCAAAGTTAAGTAATTTATTACAATGGCCAGCCCACTAAACATGGCCAATCAAAGAAATAGAAGTCAATGTAATATAAGGTTCGACGAGAGAAATAAATGAATGAAAGATAAATCTAATAGATCTCCATCATGTCTCTCTCCTGCCAGGAGTGATGACGCTACTCTACGTCATCGGCAGGCCACTCTCGTGCCTCCTCTGCTGGTTGGAGATCCTCTGGGATCTCCTCAGCTGCCTGCTCCTCGCAGTAGAAATATTCACCTGATGTGTCTGCACACCAAGGAACAAAGTCAACGACATGTTGAGCAATAGATATACAAAACATAATAAACACGACATGCATCAAGTATAGAGTAATGACAGGTATAAGATCATATGAATACAAGAATGCGAAGCTAGGCATAAAGCGAGATTAATATATAGAAACAATAACAGAAATCCTAGTAATCATCTAACAATAATCACTATCCATGCAAACGCAAGCAAGACAAGCAAGAGGGAGACTCCGAGGATGTCCTATGCCACCTCCCGGGGTACCAGTAACAATCCCCTTAGACTACTGATACCATAGTCCGACTCCAGTGGGATCCTAGCTCCCTGTCCTGGGAATAGCAGCACAGTCCTAGCCCGCTCCCAACTATTCAACGCCATGGACGCCGTCCTACGCCGACTACCCACCCCGACAACCGGAGTAACCGATTCGTCATTAAATCCCAAACTGCAGATGGCCATGATATGCAAATAATAATAAAGTGGTTTTGACTCAAGGACAGACAAGACAAGCAAGTCTGGCTAGTTCCAAGCACAAGACAAGTTCTTAGGGATTATCTCTTCCAGATCAATATAAGACAAGCCACGTGATAATCCCCTTCATACTAGCCAGTCATGTTCATCAAAACAAGACACGGGTTCCTATGGTACACTCTAAGTCAAGTCCAAGTCCTAAATTCTATAGGAATTTATGTTTCATAAGTGATTATGTGTTTTATGTCACGAGAGTGTACAAGGAGAAAGTTATCAACGGATACAAGTCAAAGTCAAGAAGGAATTACAATCCAATCCTAAGCATGTGGTGTCATTCCTGTATTCTCCATATTCTAACAGAGTACATATGGAAATTGGATCAATGATGCTTTTTAGGAAAATTCCTTTGTGTACAATCATGTTGAGCATCATTCCATTCAACTCTATATGCATTCGGTTATACTACGTGTAATACACGAATACCTAGACAACCCATCGAATTCACACCAAGCCACGTGATTCGATTTCAAACTCATTTATGGTCATGTGATAGTAAGTGAGTGGTTTCCAACATCTAAGTCCCAAACCTAGGTTAACCAGTCTCTTTATCAAATTACAAAAGTCAAATCCTTAGTTCAAATCATTACATCACTTTTCGACCTCCGATCGTGATGAAACTAGGACCATTGGATTCTCCGTCTCGAGGGCTTTGCAACGGTATATTAAACGTGAAAATCCAATGGGTGGATTGATAATTACAAGCCCTTGAAGTTTCAGTGACCATGCACCCTCCGATCGATCGCATCGAAGGTGCGATCGATCGGCACTAAACACCTCACAGTTAGTGCACAGTCCGATCGATCGGACTGAGTGACCGATCGATCGGCACTGGGCACCTCCCAGTTAATAGAGAGTTTTCACAGACTGATAGATCAGACTGTGTGACCGATCGATCGGACTGTGATCGCCCACAGTTAATTAGGAGATTGTTCACTGTCCGATCGATCGCACTGTGCGACCGATCGATCGGACAGCGAACCTGAAGCCCGAATTTGGGTTTCTGCTCCCTTTTTCCTCCGGTCATTCCAAGACCAAACCTGCAGAAAACTGAGCCTCCGTGCTCCCCATTCATCACATTCAATCCATCAATCCATACATCACATTCCCGTCATTTTTACAATTTAAAACAAACTAGATTTATCAATTTATCAATCTATCCATTTCATTCCACAATTCTAACCTAATATGTAATTTCCATATCAATAACAACAAGGCTTGGAATTAACGGGATGTCTACCAGAATCATAACCAGTTCAATGAAAACAATACAAGCATATAAATTATGAAATGCATATCCACTTGCCTCAACCAAGACGAAGATTGGAAATGGGTGAAATTTGAGGAGAAACTTTTCTACTCTCAAAGTCACAATCTAACCCGTACAATTACCACCTAGATTGCAAAGGAGAAGAAAGAAAGAAAAAGAATCAAGATCGGGCCTAAATCTAACCAAAAGGCATATGATTGAAAAAGATGAAGGTGAGAGAATGCTTACCAAACTTACACCGAAAGCAAAAGGAGATCGAGGGGAAGATCATTAACGGATTGGATCTCCGAATGTGGTCTTCTAGGCTAAGGTTCTGGGCTTGAGAAAGGAAGAAGAAGAAGAAATAGTTGTTGGGTTACTTTTGTTGCAGAGAACGAAATGGAATTAGGGCAAACATTCGCTTAAGAAGACAATTAAGAGGAAAAGACCGAATCGCCCTTTAAGCGGGTCCGGTGAAAGAATGGACCACTTGAAAGGTTTTCTGATCGTCGGATCGCGACGAGTCAAGAGACGAAAATTATCAGAACGACGAGATCTTTCCAACGAACCTAAAAATCACGGTGTTTGGAATATTTCGGAAAACCACTCAATTTTTCCTAAATTGCAAACTATCCCCCTGCTATGATCCAACGAACTCGGAATCAAACGAAACTTCGCAGATACTATTCTAATGCTAAAAAAAACTTGCTCATAATCTAAACCCACTTAAATATCTAAAATATAATTAAATAAAATAATAATAAATTAAACGGGTCAACGGGCCGGGTTATTGGGCCCAACTGACCCAGTAAGGTCACGGACCTTACATTGACGTTCGATCGTACTATCTCGATCATGAGCGTTTCTCCCACATGCTCTAAGAGGGAAGATCCTCCAAGTTGGGTGAAAAAGGACCAATGTGATCATGACCGAGATTTTTTTTGGCAGTCCTTCCGGATATGCGAAGAAGATGCCTGCCCTTTTGGACATGTTGATGCCAGCCAGCTGCTACTAGGGCTCTGATTATCCGTCGGTCGATTTAAAATCGGTGGGCCTTTGTATTTTCAACGGTGACGGCAATAATTGGGTGAAGGCTTTCCGACTTCGTGGTCGTTTCAGTGCTGACTCCGATTGGGGGTCGTGGACTGATCACGTTCTGCTGATTGGTGGTGCCGTTTTGAAGGAAGCAGGGATTTTTGATGCGGTCCGTGCCTTTAGGGAGACCGTGATCTTTTCCGATAAGGCCTTCATGGCTATGCTAGAGTCATTCCTTCCACAAACCAACACCTTCGTTGTCACAAATGGTGAGATTGGTTTTCTTTGAAGAAGGTGAGCACCATTATTGGGTTGCCTATCCTTGGTAAATTCTATGACAGCGTCCTTGAGGAGCAGTCTAACGAGTTTAGGCTTCTATACTTTCAACTCGTCGCCTTCTATGATTTTTTGAAGGTGAAGAAGGGCTCAAAAGTCAGATCCAGCAGTTGGAAGATTTTGGCTCTTCGTTCCTCAATTTCTTTGACTGCAAGGAGTCTTCTGATAGCGTGACCCGGGAAGACAGGGCTAAGGATCTGGGTTCAAAGAAGACTTCGGCCATGCGAGAAGAGTTGAGGAATTTCTTCGCGAGTACAGAAGCCATTTGCTCTGACACTGCACTGCGGAGAGATCTCGCTGTTTACCTCACTTACTGGCTAGGTGAGGCCGTCTTTGCTAGTGGAGATGGAGCACACATGAGGTCGCATTGTATTTTTTTGGCTTGTCAGATGGCATTTGGAGAGCGGCTTGATTTGGTACCAACTCTTTACTCTTATCTGTGTACCGAACTACAAGCTGCTACTTTCTTGGTTCGGCTTGGGCTCCCCATGAACAAAGTATTTTTAGCCCATATTTTTTATTGGTGGTATTAATACCACTTTCTTGGCTTCCACCATTTGGGTGCTGCATAGGATGATGATCCTCTCATGATTTGATTAGCTAAGGGTAAAGCCGTCCTCGAATCTCTTTTGTTTGCCCGCATGAGGATCCGATGGTTCAGGGACGTCGAGATGGGGTAATCTTCAGTGAAGCTTTCTTCGGAATCACAGAAGAAGGATTTTGATTTTGGTGCCTCCCGTGACTCCACCAGGGCAGGGTCAGGAAGACATTACTCCTTGAAAAATGAAGAGAAGGAATGACTTTTTAGCATACGTGTCGGCACAGTGGTGTACCGTCGACATCCAGCCATATATACCTTTTCGCTTCGTGATGCAGTTGGGCTTTTCTCAAGGCGTTGTTGGAGTGCCTTTGAGTATGGTGAAGCGCTTTGGAGGTTTGCAGGACGACAGAAATGCATGAGCTTTTTATAGTGCTGAAAACACTACTGCCATGACTTCTTATCCTGAGCTGTTGACTTCTGGACTGCTGGCTTCAGAAGTGGTTTGCGGAGAACTTTTTGGCGTACCGGGGACTTTCCAAGATGGAGCTTGATGTAAAGAAGTCTTTCGGAAAAGGCATTGGGAAGTCGGATGGCGTCCGACGAGAGGAAGTTTTGGCCTTCTTTTTTGGAGAGAAGTATAATATAGGCTTTCACGATGACCAGGGCGTCATCGGTTCTGAAGCTGTCCGGAAAGTACCTGGTGAGGCCTTAGAGCAGCTAGAGATGGAGGAAGCTGAGCTTGACACTTGGATGCAAGCAGCATAGAGGCGAGCTTCCGTGTAGTCTACTGGCAAGAGTAGACCGTCCAATGAGGAGTCAAGTGGGAAACCAGACTCTGACTGTGGGGCAGGTTCTTCTAGAAAACCAACCCGCAGAAGCAAGGGGAAGAGGGGTCAGCGTCACAAGGGACGGGATGAAGACTCTCCTAATGTGGAAGTCCCTCTCACTATTAATGAGGAGGTGCCAGGGAATGCTGACGAGCCTTCGGAAAAGAGGAGCCGAGAAGAAGAAATCGTCAGTGAAGGTATGATTCTTCCTCTTTCTCTTTCCGTTTCTTTTATGGAACTTTTCATGTTCTGATTTGCTTTCTCCCCCTGTTGTTTGTTTTTAGCAGAGGATGATGGCTTGGCGATGCCTGAGGTTCCGATCGATGAGGCGGTGATGGATCCGGTTGCGGCACCTGAAGAAGAACCGAGGGACTCTGGAGTGATTCTAGAATCTCCAACTGGTATGACTTCTTTTGGTTTCTTCTATCTTGTTTGTGACTTGGCCTGCTAATATTTTTCTTGTCAGCTAACTTGCCACTGGATTCCGATGACTTTGTACCATCAATGGATGCAAATGTTGACGATGCTTCCGATGAGTTCATGGAGGAAGTGAGTATTTCGCCAGTCATCGAAGAAGGCACTTTGTAGTATAACCCTGATGATAATGATTTTTTTAATAGGATCATATTCATACCTTTTTGTGTTTCATTGGCAGGTTATGAAGTGACATAAGAGATTCCATCGCTTTCTTCAGAACCAGAGCAAGCGGTGCTAGAGACTGATCCGGATGTAGGGACTTCTGCAGCCAGTTCTGACATGCAGAGGTGAGACCTCGTGTTTAGATTCCTCCCCCAGTGGCTCCAATTGGAAAGAGTTCTTTTATTACTCTTCCAACGGGGGATGGCATGAGTAGTCGACTGATGGAGAAAGGTGAGTCTTCATTCGGTTCATCTCTTCAATTTGAGAAGAAGGTGCTGGCGTGGGTTTTGAGCTCTTGGATCGAGACTCTCTTTTTTGGACATTTGGATACAGGATTTGCAATGATCCAGCATGTGCAGGAGATTCTCGCTGATATCGAAGGAGTTGGTCTGGATGTCACAGGTGCCAGAGCAATCGTTGATAGGATCATTGCACTGGGCGACAAGTGGCTTTCCCTGATGGTGACTTCTTCAAGGAGATGTTCTTGGACCCTGCTAATAAGGCTCAATCTGACATGGATGAGACTACGCTGAGTAGGAAGCAGTTCGTCCGGGAGAGGAACTTAGAAGTGTTAGCCATCATCGGGTTGAGGCACGACATTAACTGCCTTGATATGGAGGTAGGCTAGGCAACGTCTTGAGCATTTGGAGGTGTAAGTCGCGGCCAAGTGGGCTGCTATAATAGAGGCTCGCGACAGGGAGGGAGCTCTCATCGCCAAGTTACAGATGCCGATCGAGTTCTCAAAGAGAGGACTCAAGAAAACAAACGATTGCGAACTGCTTGGGATATGCTTCCCGGTGTAGAGGAAGGTTACGGCATTTTCCAACATCTCATGGAAAATTCCTGAAGAAACGTGCCTTGGAAACTCTGACGGTTGAGGCCAAAAGTTTGCTCGAGGAGCTGAAACTTTGGCTGGAGGCCATTTTTGGCTGAGCTCTTGGTTTCTCTCATTTTTGTAACAAAAACTCTTTTTTTTTTTGCAACTCTCTTTTTTGTAGTGCTTGTGAACACTTTTTTTTTTGGATTCCCTACTTTCACTTAAATCTTTTTTGTGATGAAAGCAATTGCTAAATGGGAATGTTTGTTTTGAAAATTTGATAAAAACTTTGTCATTTTGTGAAAATATTTTTTCAAATGATTACTTTGGCATGGGAGCCAGGTTTTTTTGTGGCATGAGAGCCGATTTTGGCATGAGAGCCAGTTTCGTGGCATTTATAGCCGGTTTTGTGGCATTGATAGTCGGGTTTTTTGAAAGCCAAGTTTTGGTTTGTTGGCATGAAAGCCAGGTTTTTGTGGCATTGATAGCCGATTTTGGCATGAGAGCCAGGTTTTTGGTGGCATTTATAGCCAATTTTAGCATGAGAGCCAGGTTTTTGGTTTTCAAAAATGCAAGTATCGACTAAAAATCGCCTCCCTGCTAAATGATCTTGCAAGTATCAACGGAATGTCGCATCCTTGCTCATTCGGTTGCAAGTATCAATGGAATGTCACCTCGTCGCGGATTTGGGTACAAGTATTGAGTAAGCGTCGCTTCCTTGCTTTTCAAAAATTTTATCTTGCGAGTACCGACTTGATATCGTTTCCCCATAATTTTTTAAATTTGTGGTTTTCTCAAACCTTTGGGTTGTAGATATCAACTGAAATATTGCGTCTCCACGATTTTAGGTTTTTTTGAACATTTGAAATTTGGGTTGTGGATATCAACTGGAATATTGCGTCTCCATGATTTTAGGTTTTTTCGAACCTTTGAAACTTGGGTTGTGGATATCAACTGAAATATTGCATCTCCACTGTTTTCTTCTTGATTTTGCGAGTATCGACGAAATGTCACTTTCCTGCGATTTTGGAAGTGTCGAACGTGGTTCGTATTCTTCCGATTTGTGCGAGTATTGACTAAACGACGCTTCCCCGCATTTTTTTTTGAAAAAAACATTTTTTATTTAAAGACACGAGGGTCGTAAATCTTGAGCTAAAACCATTTTGGTGGTGAAAGGCTGGGTGGACTAGGGTAGAAATCCCTGAATCTATATTTTGTTTCAAACCATGAATTTTGGGTTCAAGGATCGGAAATTTTGGTCAAGTTAGGGAGAGGCTCCTAAACTTGTATTTTTTTGTTTCTAGAAATTTCAGCATTTAATATGAAAATTCTAAAAGGAGTGGGTTTGACGAACGAGTACTTGGAAATATGCTTTGGTTGTGCAGGCATTGCTCTGTGTGTTCAAGCCAATCGTCTGCAGTCAATGGATCTTTTATTCCAATGAACTCCTTTGGGCCTCTCTTCCTGAAGCGCTCATATAACACATTGGGGTCATTTGCCCTATTGTTGACCACACCCGGTGGTGCAACTGGAATCTGTTCAAGTCCCCTTTCTAACACTCCTAACAACTGTGTCTGCATTCGAGCCATCTCCCTTGCATGATCTTCATCTTTCTTAGCCATTTGCTCCTGCAATCTGGCTTGTGTTTTGTAAGACCCCGACCTCCAATTTTTGGGCTTAGTGTTATTTTAATTGTGGTTTTTCTTTTTGAGTAAGATTAGTAGTGGGTTTAACTTGATTTTTGAATTTGATAGACTTTTCTTAACTTCAGAGATTTTAAGGACCGTTGACTTGGGTTTGACCCGGCCTTTGTGAAATGTATTTTTGTGATAAATTATTCTTGATTTCTAAAAACTCTAATTTTTATTCCTTTTGACTCATTTTATCGATCTTAATAACTTTCATGTTTTATCTGTTTGGATTTGAGACTCAGAAATCGCTTTTTTCGAGAAAAAGGGCAAGAATGACATTTTACACTAAATCTGTACCTGAATTTCAAAAATTTCAGAAATTGGGGAAAATATACTTTTTGGAAACTAGATATTTCAACGATCTATTTTTTCTTCTTCGTCGATCTCGCCCGGGGCCCGCAAGACCATGTTTTAACCATTTTAAATTTCAGTTGAATGGGCCTCATTTTCAAACTACTTAAGTTGTCTTCTCCATCTTCCATTTTCATTTCTTTTTCCTGTAACTTCTTGACCTTGGGCTTGGAAGAGAAAACCCTCTTTTTCCCTATGCTTGTTTCTCTTGGATCTAAGGCTAGGAAGCTCCAAATCTCAATCCAATTTCACCATTCTCTTCCTCTCATCTCAAGCTACAGCTGGGTACCGTTTTGGATGAATTTCTACAACATTTTCTTCTTCTTCCAGCTGGTTCTTTCTTGTTCAGCTAGCTACAGGTAGGAGCTTGAAACCACCTCTTTAATGGAGTCTTTTAAACTCCTTAGGAAGCCCTTTCCCTAACTTTCAAACCCATATTCGAAATGGGGATTTGTGATGACCAAAAATGTGATTTTTTGTGTGTTCTATTTTGGGGCTTTTGTGTAGATTTCGTGGGACAACTCTTTGATTGGATTTGTGAAAGATTTGCTTAGCATTTGGACAAAGGCAAGTAATCATTTTCGGTTTTTATGATGCATTGTGATTTTTGGGCATTTTACTTTAGGAAAATATTGCCATTGTTACCAAGTTTTTCATTTCATGTTTGTTAAACCTCTCTTAGCATGTTTAATCATTTTCAAGCATGATTACTAATTATTTTCCTAATCTTGAGATCTTGTTTTGAATGGAAGCATGTATCTTGTTTAATGCTTTACAAGGTGTTCAATAACATGATTTAATAATGAATGATTTTCGATGTTGGAAGGCTTAAATTGCGTCATGGATGCTTTAAAATGTTTGAAATTACCCCTTGGAAAGCATGGAGGCTTGGGGAGTGTAGGTGGTTTGGAAATGTGAAAGAAGGAGGGAAGAAAAATGCAAAAAAATATGAATCGAAATGCATTGTCCTTGCATTGTTGGTCAGCTGTCGGCTGACCGACGGTCGACCGACAGCCAACCGACACCTATCTGTTCCATTTCCCGAGAGCAACATTTTGATAGAAAAATCCGTCGGTCAGCTCGCGGTTAACCGACAAACTTGTCGGTCCATTTTCCATAGAGCATCATTTTTCGCCCAGGACTGTCGGTCAGTTGTCAGTCAGCCGACAGATGACCGACAGCTAACCGAGGCTTGCAAAATGGAGTGTTTTTGAAGGATCTTGTTTGAATGAAAACTAGAATGTGCTAAGGACTTTTTAACTTGACATTATGCAAATGAAATCTGAAATACTTTCTTAACTTCAGGGGCACCAACAGAATTATTTTTCCGTATTTGGATTTCAATTACACAAGGGTCAACGAAGGGTCTTAACATGTGCTTGATAGACCTTATTTTTGAACCTCGTTCTGATACAAGAAATACCATCGTGCAATTGTTTTGAATTTCAAGTACAAGCTCGTTTAAGAAATTATTTCAAGAAAAATAGTTGTGCTCTCACTTTGAAATTTTAAGTACAAGTTCGTCTGAAGACTTGTTTTTAAGAATAAACAACGGGACTACTTTTGTGTTTTTGACATGTTACTAGTTCATGCTATCATGTCTTGTCTTGCTTACATCGTCCACCTTGTGCATGGTCGATGAGGGAAATATAAGAACTCGGTCCGAGCGGCACCCTTAACCATGGGGCGAAGCGTGTCAACCACGGGCTTCAAACGGCGAGTCTCTACTAGCTTGACAAGTAGTTTTCCCCTTTTTTGTGTGATTTGTCTCGCAAGTATATTTTGTCTCGTGCATTCATGAACTTAAGTAAATACCAATGAGCTTGGACCGCCCCTTCAGTCTGATCCACTATCCGGTGGTCCTTAAACTTGTGGACTGTCTACAAACTAGTCGTGTATTTTATACACATCGTGCGTGTTCCGGTTCCGCGGCCAGTTTCCCCGTCTACCTCGCGTAGCGTGGGTTAGTGTTCTTGCGTGTCGTGCTTGTCATGCGTGCTTGCTCTAACATCATGAATGATGGAGAAAGGATGAGCTCTTTGTGGATTACTATTCATGATATTATATGTATTCATGTTAGCTTTGTTTCGTATATCATTCGTGGAATCTTGTTTTCTTGGTAAGCATCTTGTTCATGCATCGTTTTAAACCTTGTATATATGTTTCAAGTTCAGTAAAATGTTTTAAGTGTTTTTTCCTTCAAGCTTTGGTTTTTTCTTATGCTCTTGCCTAAATTGATCACCTGCCAGACCGTTGTGTCTGATATTCTACACTTTGGTGCTCTAGGTAACAGGTCCTCGTCTTGAGCTAGTTCGTGTGCAGTTGGCTTTTGAGCCACGAGTTTTACAGGCTTGTTGTGTCAGCGATGTCATGTAGACATCATGCTTGACTCTGGAGTTACATTTCACCCTGGGTAGTACATGTTCTTAGCTTGATATTTTGTACGACTTCTGTTAGCCTTTATCTTAGGAATGTAATTAAAGCACTTGTTAATTTGTAACTTGAATATGTTCGGGTAATGATTAACCTGTTACTGTCAGCTCTGTATAATCTGATATTATGATTTGCTCCAGTTTGTGTCTGAATATTGTTATGACAGCTTTACACTGATAGGTTGAGTGCGATGCGGAATCCAATGGCCACGGACACCGGGTCGCAATGCCTTGTAAGCTTCCGTGAAATATTTTGATGTGTTTGGGAATTTTGTCTTCCTCACATACGCGGATCTTGGGGAGAAATACAAATTTTTAATTAACCCCAAATCACGCTCTTCGAGATCGGATCACTGCAGGATCCCGATTTTGGGGCGTGACATGTTTCATGTGCATGTGCTTGGAGTCTAGCCTGGTTCTCATTTGCATGCCTTTGTTGATCTAACATAGCCTGCATCATTTGTTGGAACTGATTCTGCATGATTGTGTTTTCTAAGTTTTTTTCCTATGGCTCTTTGTGGTCACTGTTACTAGCGGCTGGATCACCGTTCACTGTTTGCTTGCGTGGTCGCATAATGCTGCAAAACAAGTTGTTAGCATAGAAAAATCAAGTACAGGGTGGTTACACATTGCTCACATGATTCTATCTAACGAGAGCCACATCCTTAAGATTTCTAGTTTCTTTTAATTACCTGAAACATGTCCCGCTCTGATACCAGTCTGTCACGACCCTGGACCGGGTATAAGGCCTAATCCGGGATCGGGACGGTGATTAGTGATGAAGGTAGTGTAGCCATAACAACCATAATAGTAAAATGGCCAACACGTACACGGTTAAAGGAAAACATTTCATCCGTGCACATGATTTCCCACAGGATTCCGCGGTGAGGATTTCAATACAATTCATCTCACATAAACATATAAACATATTTGGGATTGCGGAAGCGTGTAACAAATCATGAATACACCAATCATTTCATTTCAAGACTGATTCATAAACATAATGACAAAGTATCAAAGTGAGCAATGATCATGATAGCATTTCCTAAAAGCATATAGTTAATGTTTATACAAAAGATCAGTTTGTTAATTTGCCCCAAAAATAATGGTCAACAAAGACCAGTACAACCAAATAAGTAATCCCAAAAGATGTTAACCAAAACCCAAAAGGTATCGTTCTCAAATCTTGATTGAATGTCTACATGACATCATCGGCTTGTCAATCGATTACTCGCTATTGTTCATCAACCGCCTCCTCAGGCTTCTCCTCAAAGGTAATGAGTTATGGACCAGAGTACCAAAATAATGGATTAGACATGACGGTCTGGCAGGTGGGTGAAAAGATATAACAATAATATAAAACAATGATACCTCGTAAGAGAGTAGGAAAACCTATATATAATTAATGAATTTCATAAAAGTAAATGAATCATTTATTAAGAAAAGCATGAACAATATAAAGCCATAAAGGTACCAAGAATAGGGAACTGTCAAGATGGCAACCACACAAAGCTAAATCCTCTCTCACTAAAGTGAGGAGGGCCATCGCCCATCGGGGCATTGATCTTAGTCACACGAGGTGAGGATATTCAATGAATATATATATAAATACATATAGCTAGACAAGACCACGGTAGCGAACCGGGTAGCAAGACATGACAGGGTCCAGGCTGCAGCTGGCGGGACAAGAAGGGGGATCTCCAAGCCGATAGATCAAACCGACAAGGTACATCCAAGCTTAGTGGTGCCGACTCATAGGTCATGTGCAAGAAAACAAAACAAGTGCATGTATACCGGGACAAGATGCTCATAGGCACAAGACATATAGTATCAGGTCAAGCATGAACAAGATTGCAAAATGCTAAATCAATATTCGAGGCATGACTAGTCTCAAGGCATGGAACTTGAAATATACAAGTAAAATTCAATAAAATCAAGTACATATGGATTTCTATACTTTCCAGGCCAAGTGTTAGAGGTCCAAGTTCTGAATCAAAGTAAATAGGGTTCCGTATGTTAGGTGTGATATACATTTGGTACTCTTTAAGGATTAAAAACATTTCGGGGCCTTACAGACATTGACAAGTCTAAAAAGACCTTAATAACATCATGATGATGGGTTTTCTTCCTCAATATAGTCCCACATGATTCTTAAAAAAGAATCAATTAAAGTTGCAGTTTCGGTTAGCTTCTCAGTTGGATGTTGATTAGCCGAACTGGGTATGTCGGCTAGCCGACAGCTGACCGACGGCTAACCGAGTATCAGGGTCAGCGAGAAAGATAGCTTCTGGAAAAGGAATTGAAGAGCTATCGGTTAGCCAACACTTCAGCATCAGAATTTGACAGAAAATGCAGCTCTCTAGAATTGGGACCGAACTGGTGTCGGTCACCTGTCGGTTAGCCGACACATCAGTATCAGAACATTTCAGAAAATGCAGCTCTCTGGAATTTGAACCGAGAGGGTATCGGTTCATTGTCGGTTAGCCGACCGACGTTGCTATGGACACAAAATTCTTAAGCTGTTTTGAGCCCTTCCTTTCTCCAAACATTCCTCATTTCTATACAACAATTCCCTACAATAAACTGAGCTAAAAGCTCCTCCATTTCATCAATCAAAACTCCCATTCAATGCTACAAATCCATCATTCAATCTCATCCATTCTTCCATCAAATCATAAGGAGAAAGAACCCATAAAAATCCACAATTAACCATTCAAGTTTAGCACAAACCTATGTACATTTCTAAGAGATAAAATGAGATAGAAAGATACATTAGGAAATGTATTTGAGATCAATAGAAGACAAGTCTAAAAACAAGGTTTAAACAAATCAAGCCATTAATGAGAAATCAAGAATATGCATAACTATGATTTAGCATCAAATAAATCATTTCATCCACTTGCCTTTGGTCCAATGCTAATCAAATCCAAGCCACTAAACACATCTTAAGCCAAAATCAATAACCTATACAAAAACCCCTAAAACAAGCCCATAAATGTCAAAACCAAGAAATAGAAAGAGGGGGCTTTCAATAATAGAGATGGAGCTTCCCTAGGGCTATACAAACACAAATCTTGGAGATGGGGAGAATCACTTACATAGAAGACCTTCAAATAGACAAGGCTAGCACAATGGAAATCTTAGAAAACTTGGTTTTCTTCAAAAATGGTGTCAAAGGGTAGCTCTTGAGAAGATGAAGAAGATTTGTGAAGCTCTCCTCTTGATTTAGCAAAGCTTTGAGGAGCTTATAGAGGAAGAAAGCAAGAAGAAAAGGGGAGGCAAGGTGGCTGCTGGGATTCCTCTCTTAGAACAGTGATTAGGGCTAGGAAGGGAGAAAGAGAGGAAAGGGTTCCTTATATAGCAAACAGGGAGTGGGTCCCACAACTTACGGTACTTGTTAGGCTAGAAACATGCATTTCGGGACTTCAAACGATTTCGATGAAGAAGACAAAGTGGCTTGATGAAATAGTTTCAAAAAAGTATATGTTTTGCGGGTTTTGGTGACATTGAGAATCGTGTCCAGATTTTGGGTAAAAAGACCATTTTGCCCTCAAATTGGAAAAAGTCGGGTTTCGAGCTCTTGAATGGGAACGATGTCAACATGAAAGTTGTAGAGAATAACAAGAAAAGTTAAACGGAATTAAAAACATAATTTTAGGAAATCATGAATAAACCCTCAAGCTCATGCAAACCCATAATAAGAACCCCCAAAGGGTCCCACAAATCAAGAAGGCTCTCAAAATTTTTCAAGGCTATTATAAAAGCTATTTTAATCCCAAATTAGACCAAAATCCACTAAACACACTTAAAGCTAAAACACCACTTAATTAAAACTAATCGAGGTCTCTCGGGTCGGGGTCTTACATCCTCCACCCCTTAGGACATTTGGTCCTGCAAATGTAATTAAAACTCACCTCTGGTAGTAGGTGCAGATACTTCTGATGTGATCTTTATCAATCATATAATACCGCAAGTGCACAGGTGTCTAGTTGAGATAGTGGCAAGAACAGGTCGAACCCACAGGGAGCTAATTAAAGAAACTTTTAAATTAAGAAAACTAATTAAGTAACAATTAAGGAAAGTTTTGATTATTTAGAAATAAAAGAAAGCAACTAATTTAGAAATATGAAAACTACCAATTAATGAAAGTGATTAGAGCATAGGAATCCAATAAGCATCCACCAATTATTTATCAAGTAATCCTAACTTATTCCAATTTTTACTTCAAATCAAAGACAAATCAATGTTTTTAATTTGGAAAATCTAACTTTTAAAAACCACTTTTTAATTATAGAATCCAAAACCCAAGACTTCCTTCACCTCATAAAAGATAAAAATCAATCTAAGCACTACCCATCAAAAGTAAGTATAAACCATCAAAAAGATCTAAGTCCTAAGCATGGCCTATCAAACCTAAGCATGGATAGTCAAAAATCAATTTTTATTTTCAGAAATTAAGAATGGAGATTTGCCTAGGGCACGAAGACAAGTCTATTAATCATTAAGAACATAAAGATATGCAAACAAGTTAGAGCTACTAGACAAATAAAAAGCAATCACTTATCTTCATCCATCGCTCTAATCAAAACTAGCCCGCCATTGCAAAGAAGACTTCTTGATTTGTCATTAAAGATTGCATCTTTACAACTTCTCCTTCAAGTACTTGCTTGGACAAGGCCCAAAGCTACCAAAATAAAAACAACTAATGGAAAGGAAGAAAGAAAGAAGAGAATTGGAGAGAGGGTTGGAAGTGAGATGCTTCTCCATCCCCCTTTTGGGTTTGTTTTATAGTTGTTGATGCCTCCTTTTTAGCAAAGAATCTCCTCTCTTTTAGGACTTGTTTCCTTATTTGTAGAGATTTCTTGCTTAGAACTCAAGCTAGGCTTCACACTTGGAAAGAATTTGAATTGGAGAGGATTAGTTACTAGGTGTGGTCTCTTGAGCTCTAAGTCTTGCCAAATTGAACTCCTCAAACATCTCTCATGTTGCCAATTTTAAAAACTTTTTGCAATTCCCGCATAGAATTATATCAGCCAAGCTTCCAAGGTCATATCTCCCTCAATATTGCTCTGATTTATGAAATCTTGGGCTCCACGGATATTTACTCGAAAAGAGCTTTCCAACGGTGCGTAGATTGCACCAATCCGATACTCGGTTTGAAAGTTATGGCCATTTCAATTTGCTGCCCCTGAAAATTCCGAAAATAATGGCAATTAAGGAAACTTCTATGTTTGGCATGCAATGGGGTGTGTGGGACCCATGTTGGACGTTCAAGGAATGTTTGGACTCTTTCTTTGCTTGCTTATTTGATTCTCTTTCCATATTTGGCATGCTTCTTTACTTGCAACTTTGACTACTCAACTCCCCTTGCAAAGTTTCTAATTTTCTCTCTTTCTTGATTTTTGTTTCCAAATTTAGCAAGTCAACATCATCTTTCTAAATCTGAGTTTCTTCTCTATTTTTGAGAAAATTTTCAACCTTTCCAACTCCACCAAGATGCCAAGATATGTGGGCCCACCATGAAGGGTGTCCCGCCTTTGATCTCTCTCAAGTTTCACCAATGCAGGTCCCACTCTTGATTTCTCCTACATAAATAAAATTAAATAATGTCAATAATAATCAAGTGTGAGGAATCTAGATGGACTATGCATGGGATTCTACATGCCTACTTAATACACCAAAAATACTCAACTTGCCAGAAATAACACATGGTGTCAAAATTAGCAGGTATGCATTAGTAAAAAGAAAACTAATTTTGGGTGATGAATGAGATAAGAACCCTAATTTCACAAAAGTCATGCAATGTAATGAATTTTGACCAAATTTGACTAAGATTCCAACTATGATGCTTAAATGCATGAAATCATGAAATTAAGTGTAATTCTATGCAATTAGTTTAATTAAGCCCACAAATGCATACAAAATGATGAATGAAAGCTACAATTTTGTGGACTTATCACACCCCCAAACCAGCTTTTTGCTAGTCCTCAAGCAAAATAAGTGAAGAAAGAGAAGTATATTACCTAACTTAAGAAAAAGACAAATGCAGAAAAACAAAAATAATGCCACTTTCGCTGACCCTCTCGACTGCATTTAGCATATGCAGTAAGCCCTTAAACCCCTAGGTTCCCCCTAGTGGACGAGTTGTGCCTCGTGAGGGTTTGCAGTGAATATACCCACAAAATTCATTTATCCTAAAAACAAACATAGAAATAAAAATAAAGAACCTTTTTTTTTCAAAAGGAAATCAAGTTATCTCGGACACTCTGTGTAACCCAGAATAGTCAAAATCTCAGAGTTTTCAAAATTCGGTTCATCCTTCTAATGTCAAACTTTTTTTTTCTCTTTTTTTTTAAGTACCAAACTTTTGTGTGACTTGTGCAAGTGTATACATCCAATCAATCTTTCAAATGTTCAGCTATGATGTCATGAAAATAGAATTCTCCCTCAAATGCTATGATCTTTCCTAGATTTAGTAGCTCATAAGTTTCTCTCTCAAGGTTACTATGATGGCTTTCGCACTACTGTATTTTCAAAGGCTGCGAAATGCATCTCTATTTTCATTTTTTTTTTTTTTTTTTTTTTTGCAAACACGCACATGTGACTGTGCAATGCCTAGGTCCCTTAAGCTTTCTAATTAACCCATGTAACGAGCATTCGGCCAATGACTCCCAAACCAGATGGCTTTAGGGCACTAGGTATGTAAATACCCCTACGGGCTTACTGGCTCGAGTTAAAAAGGCTACGAACCCAAACTAGTCACAAAACTTTTTATTCAAGACTTCTAATTAAACACTTTTTTTTACAGTCCTCAAACAATAGGCAGCCTTTTTCAATTCGCCCGAATTAATCCAATGGTTTTGGTCGGCCTAACCATCCTGATGAACCAGGTAGACTTACAAGGCTAGACTTCAGAAAGTCATCCTATCTTTCTTGAAAAACTCTAAATTCAATACCAAGGCTTCCTATCCAAAATCTTGATAGATGTATACGTGTTTCAGTGAAAAACAAAGTTTAGTATTATTTTGATATATTCTAGAAAAGACTTGAACTTTCATTTTACTTCCTTCCAAGGATTTCGAAATTCCGGATTTCCGAGCATCGTTGAATTTTATCAATTCCTTTCAAAACTATCTTTTAAAAAAATATATATTGCACAAATGAGAAATTGTCCTAAAATTTTTTAAAAAAATAAAAGTTTTTCCTAAAATTGAAAAAAAATTAAAAGTTTTCCTAAAATTGAAAAAAAAATACCTAAAATTGGACAAGTGTGCTTGTTCCCACCCCCAAACCGAAACTAGACAGCGTCCTCGATGTCATGCATGTAATGCAGAAATTGATAATGTAACATGAGGAAAAATAAATTGCAGGAGGTAAAGGAAAGAAGTTACTTGATGATTTTGCATGGCGCTCCCTGTCCAAGGTTAGAAAAAAAAACCAAATAAATAATCTAAACTAACAATAATAATCTATATAAAAACAAAGAAAAAGAAACTACCCTATTTGACACCTAACATGGATTCCTCCTGGATCCCAAACAAACTTACCTTCCAAAATTATGGTCAAGATCTCTCGTTTAGGTTGCCACCTATTCTTTTCCAGGAATGAGGTTGAATCTAGCAATGCATTCACCTTTTCAATGTGGCCATCTATATCAAAATCACTTCCAAAATGTGCTAGACAAACCCCCAATGGATCCTCACATCCTAACTGGGGAGTAACATTTCCAACCAACTCTTGTAAGTAGCTGACCTCACCAACCTCATCATCCTCATCTTGAGGTTGATTACTCACATTAAAGATGTTTAGTTGAACTGTCATGGTGCCAAACGAAATTTGCATTACTCCATTCCTACAATTAATCAAAGCATTGGATGTTGCTAGGAATGGTCGTCCTAAAATGATTAGTATTTTAGCCACAGTTCTTGCTGGTTGATTCATGTCCAAGACAACAAAGTCTACAGGGAATACGAACTCTCCTACTTTGATCAGGACATCCTCCACTACCCCCTTCGGGTATCGAATTGAAGCATCAGCCAATTGGAGGGTCACATGAGCTTTCTTCAACTCCCCCAAACCGAGTTCTTCGTATATGGAATACAGAAGTAGGTTGACACTCGCACCCAAGTCTAGTAAAGCGTGCTCAATATGATGGTCCCCTATCTTGCATGTAATTGTAGGACACCCTGGGTCCTTGTATTTGATTGGGATTGGACTGGAAATAACAGAACTAGCTTACTGAGCTAGGAAAGCTTTCTTAGGAACATTGGTAGTCCTTTTGAAGGTGCAAAGGTCCTTCAGAAATTTTGCGTAGGCCGGAATCTGTTGGATAGCCTCAAGTAATGGGATATTGATCCTCACTTGTTTGAATACTTTTAACATTTTATCCAACTGAACAGTTGATTTTGTTGAGCCTAGCCTCTGTGGGTATGGTGCCTTGGGAACATAAGTCCTAGGAGTGGGTTCACTAGGTGATGGTTCAACATTGACTGGGTTCTTCGGTTCTACTATGGGTTCAGCATTCACACTTTGTTCCTCACTTTCCACTTTCTCACGTGATTCTTCTTCAGGTTCCTTGGGTAGTTCCACCTTGTTATCTACCCGTGTACCCGACCTAAGAGTGATAATGGATTGGACTTGTTCCGGGCCTTTTCTGTTAGGATCATGAACTTGGCCCTTGGGATTAGGTTCAGGCTGACTAGGGAAGGTTCCCTTGTCTCTGGCACTGATGGAGTTGGCCAGTTGGCCCATCTGATATTCCAGTTTTGCAATTGATTGTGTGGTAGCATTCAAGCTCTGAACAGTGCTTTGTTGGAACTGGAGGGTATTCTGAGCTAACAGTTTCATGGTTTCCTCAAGAGAATCTATCCGTTGATTTTGTGGATTGGGGGTGAAATTGGGCTTTTGGAAACCGAGTGGGGCATTGGACTGAGATTGAATGGGCTGAAATTGATGTGATTGTGATGGGCCACCCTGAGTTGGACCCTTGGTCCAAGAAAAATTCGGATTATCCCTCCAACCTGGATTGTATGTGTTGGAGTATGGGTCATACCTCTGACGATTATCAAAATGAGTGTTTTGATAAAGCGCATTCACCTCCTCAATAGACTCGGTCTGACCCAAAGTTGTTGGGTCAATCTCTCCATTCATGGCCTGAGTATATTTCAATGACTCCAAAGTGTTTGGAGTAGGATTTTGGTTCAGTTCTAAAGCCTCTATTCTCCTCACCAGTGTAGCCAATTTGGCCTCTGCCTCAATTTTGGGTTCAATCTTGAACATCCCCCCTTTTTCAGGAATGGTGGGTTTGATGGGCTCCCTCTTGATAGGGGCCCACTGCAATGTATTTTCAGCGGTTTCTTCCAAAAATGTCCATGCTTCATCCGCTGTCTTCTGTGTAAACTGCCCACTGCAGAAAGATTCCACCATTTGCTTAGTAGGGTAATCCAAACCCTCATACACGATCTGGACCAATCAAAAATTTTCAAATCCATGGTGGGGACATTGGATTAAGAGGTCCTTGAACCGTTCCAAATAACTGCAAAGTGTCTCCCCTTCCATTTGATGGAATCCATTGATGGCCTGCTTAATCGAAGCGGTTTTCTGCTTAGAGTAGAATTTCTTGTAAAATTCTTCGACTAGCTTGTCCCATGTAGTGATGGACCCGGCCTGTAAGGCATAAAGCCAAGCTTTAGCCTTTTCTTTCAGGGAGAAAGGAAATAATCTAAGTTTAAGGGCCTCCTTAGTCATGTTATTGATTCTCATGGTCCCACAGATGTCCTCAAATTCCCTAACATGTTGATATGGGTTTTCCTGGTCTAGCCCACGGAATACTGGGAGCATCTGGATCATACCAGATTTCAGCTCAAATGTAGCATTGGTCTGAGGTAGGGTGATGCAGGATGGTTGAGTTGTCCTGGTGGGGTACATGTAGTCCTTCAAAGTCATGGGTGGGTCCACTTGATCAGCCATCCTAACAATTTCTTCAAAGATGGAAGACTTTCCGACAATGGTTAAGGCTAATTTGGGCTCTATCCTGACTAACCTTTTACTCTTGCGTACCCAATGTTTCTCTCTCTCAGGTCTAGAGCGCATGCAACGGGTTCAACCTTAAAGAAATGCAAGCTTAATCTATATGCGGGCCCTAATGGTCTTACTAGATGATGCACAAGCAGTCAAGCACAAAGATTGAGCCAAGAAATTATCCTAGGGTTAGCCTAACTCACTAGACAGCTCCTAACTGGTTTGAAGAGTGCACTAAGGCCTCCAATTCGGTCTTATGAAGTCAAATCGACTAGGTAAGTCCCCAGGATGAGTGGTGGGGTCACAATGCACTTGGCAAGGGTCCCGCTTAAGAACCAAACTCCTAGAACAAAAACTGTCACCCTTTTTGGTAGGGACAGGACTTACCTAGACATCAACTTGACAAAAGAGCGCAACTGGTGCAACCTTTTGTGGTCTTCTTCCTACTGAGCTCGAGTCCTATGGTCTTGTTGCTACTTGATTTTAATTAAAGTTAGGATCCTAATATGAGAGATGATTAACCTAAATGGGCAAGGATCTGGTGATGAAATCCAGTCCTTATCTTGCTGGGGTCGATTGCCCTTAACTAAGTGTGTGTCCAATTAGATGGTGTGTCAATCAAGCATTCACACTTTGCTAAAATTAAATCATCCAAGCCCCACTTGCAAGTAAAAGATTCGTGGGGTAAAGTTTAGAAATTCTTACAGCGGGTCCACGCAAATTCTTTAAACTGTGCAAGCTTAACCTTTTTTTTATAAGAATTTTGCAATTCTGAGAGCAACTTGTTTGCTTAAAAGCAATTCCCGTGATTTCCTTCCTCTTTTAGAGTGCTACAAAACTCAGATTGTAACCTCAAAGAAAACAACTAAAGTGTTAGATCTAAATAAACTACTAAAAATAGTTGAAAATTGTTAATGAAATCCCTAAATTGAAAAATCAACCTAATCTAAATTTTAAAAACCTAAACTATGACAATTTGAAAGAAAAAATCAATTCTAAAACTCCTAATGCAGTCCTAAGTTAAATGAACACATTGCTGTCAAGTGCTGAAAAAAATTCTAGGTGTTGAAACCTGTTGCACAGGCCCAACTTTACAGATCTGTACGACCACCTTTTATTGATTAAAACCTTAAAACAGTGACTAGGATGTAATCTCCTAATATGCAAGAATCAAACAAAAAAAAATAGAGACTAAAAAGGATAAGAAACAAAGAAGTTATGCTATCATGAAGTTGGCTACTTAGCCCAGTTTTGCTGCAGAATGCAGAATCTGCCTGACTAATTGGCCCTGTTCACGGCACTAAAAGTAGGGCTTCCAAAACGTATTTCTTTCTGGAATTTTTATGGTTCAAAGTCAATGTACCAAAGTCCAATCCAGCAAAATTTCAAGTCCAAAGGAGTCCGTTTGGCTGGTTTTAAAAGTGCGAACTTTTGGGCAAAAACCAGGCCAAATCTGTCACAAAATTAGTGCAGAAATTTGTTTTTTATTCAACCTCTAGCAATCAGTCCGAAAATTATTGAGAAATCAGCAACCAAAACATGAAAAACAGTAACCACAAATATTAAGAAACACAAAAACTAAACCTAATGCAAGCTATGAATGAAACTAACTACAAAAATATGCCATGATATGCAAAAAAAATGCTAGAAATCCTAACTAAAAGATTCTTTTCAAATTGGCCCCCTGGCAACGGCGCCAAAAACTTGATGTGATCTTTATCAATCAAATAATACCGCAAGTGCACAGGTGTCTAGTTGAGATAGTGGCAAGAACGGGTCGAGATAGTGGCAAGAACGGGTCGAACCCACAGGGAGCTAATTAAAGAAACTTTTAAATTAAGAAAACTAATTAAGTAACAATTAAGGAAAGTTTTGATTATTTAGAAATAAAAGAAAGCAACTAATTTAGAAATATGAAAACTACCAATTAATGAAAGTGATTAGAGCATAGGAATCCAATAAGCATCCACCAATTATTTATCAAGTAATCCTAACTTATTCCAATTTTTACTTCAAATCAAAGACAAATCAATGTTTTTAATTTGGAAAATCTAACTTTTAAAAACCACTTTTTAATTATAGAATCCAAAACCCAAGACTTCCTTCACCTCATAAAAGATAAAAATCAATCTAAGCACTACCCATCAAAAGTAAGTATAAACCATCAAAAAGATCTAAGTCCTAAGCATGGCCTATCAAACCTAAGCATGGATAGTCAAAAATCAATTTTTATTTTCAGAAATTAAGAATGGAGATTTGCCTAGGGCACGAAGACAAGTCTATTAATCATTAAGAACATAAAGATATGCAAACAAGTTAGAGCTACTAGACAAATAAAAAGCAATCACTTATCTTCATCCATCGCTCTAATCAAAACTAGCCCGCCATTGCAAAGAAGACTTCTTGATTTTTCATTAAAGATTGCATCTTTACAACTTCTCCTTCAAGTACTTGCTTGGACAAGGCCCAAAGCTACCAAAATAAAAACAACTAATGGAAAGGAAGAAAGAAAGAAGAGAATTGGAGAGAGGGTTGGAAGTGAGATGCTTCTCCATCCCCCTTTTGGGTTTGTTTTATAGTTGTTGATGCCTCCTTTTTAGCAAAGAATCTCCTCTCTTTTAGGACTTGTTTCCTTATTTGTAGAGATTTCTTGCTTAGAACTCAAGCTAGGCTTCCCACTTGGAAAGAATTTGAGTTGGAGAGGATTAGTTACTAGGTGTGGTCTCTTGAGCTCTAAGTCTTGCCAAATTGAACTCCTCAAACATCTCTCATGTTGCCAATTTTAAAAACTTTTTGCAATTCCCGCATAGAATTATATCAGCCAAGCTTCCAAGGTCATATCTCCCTCAATATTGCTCCGATTTATGAAATCTTGGGCTCCACGGATACCTACTCGAAAAGAGCTTTCCAACGGTGCGTAGATTGCACCAATCCAATACTCGGTTTGAAAGTTATGGCCATTTCAATTTGCTGCCCCTGAAAATTCCGAAAATAATGGCAATTAAGGAAACTTCTATGTTTGGCATGCAATGGGGTGTGTGGGACCCATGTTGGACGTTCAAGGAATGCTTGGACTCTTTCTTTGCTTGCTTATTTGATTCTCTTTCCATATTTGGCATGCTTCTTTACTTGCAACTTTGACTACTCAACTCCCCTTGCAAAGTATCTAATGTTCTCTCTTTCTTGATTTTTGTTTCCAAATTTAGCAAGTCAACATCATCTTTCCAAATCTGAGTTTCTTCTCTATTCTTTGAGAATTTTCAACCTTTCCAACTCCACCAAGATGCCAAGATATGTGGGCCCACCATGAAGGGTGTCCCGCCTTTGATCTCTCTCAAGTTTCACCAATGCAGGTCCCACTCTTGATTTCTCCTACATAAATAAAATTAAATAATGTCAATAATAATCAAGTGTGAGGAATCTAGATGGACTATGCATGGGATTCTACATGCCTACTTAATACACCAAAAATACTCAACTTGCCAGAAATAACACATGGTGTCAAAATTAGCAGGTATGCATTAGTAAAAAGAAAACTAATTTTGGGTGATGAATGAGATAAGAACCCTAATTTCACAAAAGTCATGCAATGTAATGAATTTTGACCAAATTTGACTAAGATTCCAACTATGATGCTTAAATGTATGAAATCATGAAATTAAGTGTAATTCTATGCAATTAGTTTAATTAAGCCCACAAATGCATACAAAATGATGAATGAAAGCTACAATTTTGTGGACTTATCAACTTCCCCTGAACTTGATCCCGTAATTCCCATGTTGCTTCTTTCGGTCCATGATTCTCCCAAAGTACCTTGACCCACTGAATAGTGCGTGTTCTCTACTCTTGTTCCTTTGTGTCAATAATCTGTTTAGGCTTCTCAACATATTTAGCATCTTCTTGGATTTCTAAAATCACTCTAAGTCTATCTCTCACACTCTTATTCCAAGTCTCTCTCCCCCTCTCTTCAACCATCTCAGGTGAAATTTAAGCCTCACCTCTCCAATGATCATATACTCCAATCTTCTTCTACACCTTCCACCACCGCAACAAATGAAGAATGTGGCAATGCTCCTCACAGTATTCAACGGAGATGTACGCATGGAGAAGAACTAGAACTGGTACAGGTGGAGAGAATGGAATTGGATAGTAGTATTTAAATTATTTACCATAAAGAAATCTTTTGTTACACCCCGTCCGAATTAATTGAGATTAATGCTAGTTAATCGTGTTTAATTAAGCTAATTGTGATTAATAGTTAAATTAAGTTGAATTAGTCTCAAATTGTTGAATTAAGCTTAATGAGATGAATTTGGATTAAAACTAAGTCATTTCAGTTGGTTATGAACTCAAGTGATAAGAATAAGGACTTTTTCGTAAAAACGGATTTTCATGTATTTCATCGAATACGGTACTCTTGATACCATCGCTTGTATCTCAAAGAGTACATCGACTTTCATAATAGGCTTGATCTTATTTGATCTAATATGGATCAAATGAGTCTTCGTTTGACTCAAAAGGTAAATAGACTTGAGAAAGAGTGTCTATGTGCAAATTTCTATTGTATAAGGCTTTAAACAAACCAAAGCCTCATTCACTCTATCATTCCAACAACAATAGTAGGGAACTCAAGAACCCTAGGTTTGTTTTCTTTCTTTCTTCCATCTTCTTCAAGAGTTGTCCAAATTAGAGGTTGTGCAAGTGTATCTAGAGAGGCGAATTTATCTACTTCATCTTCTCTACCAAGCTAGCTTCTTCACTTCTTGGAGTTAAAGTGTGAGAGAAAGCTCCATTTCTCTTCATCAAGCTTCAAGGTGAGGGTTAGTGATTTTTACAGAAATTTCAAGTTCTGTTAAGTGAATTAGGCTATTATGTTTTAAAAACAAGTAACTTATAAAATTCTATTTTGAATTGTTTCATGGAGTTAGGGTTTGGAATTGGTGGAATTTGTCTCAAATCAAGCTAACAAAGAGGGATTCTTGTTAATTGACTTCAAACAATGGCAAGTATATGCATTTCTTTTTATTTAAGATGCTATGGAAGTGATTTGAACTCTTGGAGTTCAAATTCAGAAATTCACTTCAGAGTTTTCTGAAGAACTGGACAGATTTCGGTCAACCGAATAGGTGACCGAGTATGTTTGAGGAATTTGAGTGAAAATAATCATTTAGGATTAGTGACCGAAGGTAACCGAACTGAAGTTCGGTTAACCGAGGGTTAATTTTCGGTCAATTGAATAGGTGACTGAGGGCACTATAAAAATAGTCAAAATCTGGAGTTAACCGAGTAGGTGACCGAGCAGGTAACCGAATACATCAATGGATTTTTCAGAGAATCTAAGTTACTAGAAAACTAACCGAAGGTAGCCGAATTGTGGTTCGGCTAGCCGACTTCCAGATTTCGGTCAACCAAATAGGTGACCGAACAGGTAACCGAGATTGGAAATTTTCAGATTTGAATTCTGATTTTTTGTATTAAAGCTTATTGAATTGTAGGATTTGTTTAAGGCTATAAAATGAGATTTATACCTCCATAGGTGTTAATTAAGGGGACTCTAATGTACAAAATATATAATGTGATGTCCATCGAGAATAATATGTACATTAGAAAACCGAACGTTTCACTAAATGGATGGTTTGAATCGAGAAATGAATAGAGTTACGGAATGGTCTTAATTCTCTAATCAAGTTGCATACATATTGTTGATCTCAAGTCTATTATGTGATTTGTATTAGTATTCATTCATTTCCATTATTTTGAATGAAATTTATGAATTGAATTGAAATCCAAAATGGGTTAAAGATTGACTTGAGATATATTTGATTTGAATTGATTTTTGAGTCTGGCACTACATAGCTATCCTGTTAAAGCTCGGTGAGAGCTGAACGGGTTAAATGATTATTCATACTGCTGTAGATGGATTTGGGGGCGTTCCGGAGCTCTGTGGCTATGCGAGTTGTTCTTGGCCCGGACACTAGTAGATCCCACAATATTATTTGTAATTGGAAAACTGAATGAATACTTCCATTCAGAATCAATCAATTGAAATGAAATGCTATAGTAGTTGCCAATTAGTGCATTATTCTTAATGCATATGTTGTTGTCATTATACGAATTGTTATAATTGTTTAATGTTAGACTTAAACAGATTTAGTATATGTATAGCATGTACTATCTTAAATTTGTATATACTTTGCTGAATCGTCGTATTCATTACTGTTATTGACGGCACTACAGGCCCAATTGCCAATGCCGGTCCTGCAGAGGCCACAGCGCCAGCGGAGGAGGCCTCTCCGGTTCCTCCGGGAGGACTAGTGGAGTCGAACAGCCGAGATATCATTTGATTGATATCTGAGAGCAAACATAATATGGAAATCTTTTGAAACAATTTTTGAGAATTTTAAAAATATGTCATCGTGCATTGTATTTTAAATACGCAGATGAATGACATCGTTAGAGAAACGTGAATTTTAATTGTATATAAAGAGCTTTACGTTTATGTAAAGGACTTGTAAATTTATATATAATATCATTTGTATATGTCTTCCACAATATGTGTGTTTGACAAATGTAAATTAAACTTCTCACTTGCGTGAAGTATATATATCCCTAGTGGATTTCATTTTAACTTCAGTTAATTTGGAGTACACGGTACGTGTGGTCGTGACTCAGGATTTACCCATATGTAATCAAATCTTGGGCTCGGGTCGTGACATCTTTTTAGTAAGTAAAGGAAATTGCTTGTCGATCTGTGTCCTCTACTCTTGATTTGTTTTTTTTTTATGCTTTACTTCTTGTTAATTTGTTAATTGATAGGCTTATGTTGGTGATTGTCTACATTGCCAGGCACATTAGATGAATGGTGTAGATTAGTTGGACTATAGAACCACGTGAAACTCACAACAAATTTTAATCATCATGATGGGCATATATAATAGTCATGCCATACAAAGAAGAGGGGAAAGTTCTATAAATCTGTAAATTAGGCGCAACTCTAAAATCACATTATATTACCCAGATCATCTGAGTAACGGTTTGTCTTGAAAGTAGATGCTTGAAAAGTCTTTTTTTCTAAGGGAAAATTAGCAAGAGGTCCCTTAATATTAATGTTTAAGGCCTTTAATCCACAGGATTTTCGGTTAAGGCATCTAGTCGATGTGCCTAGACTTATTTCAAGCAGAGGTCCTTAAGTATGCCATATCATACATTTGCAAGACTGATTTGCCCTTCTAATCGTCTGAATTATGTCACGAATTTAATCCCTAGTTTTAAGCTCATTGACATGATATTTAATAACTAATTTGCTCCTGTCAACGAATTAAACTGTCAAACGGGTTTTATTTCCTAGTTTTAAATCAAGTCTCGAAATTCAAATGGGAGAGAATAGATCAATTCTCGAAATTCAAATGCGAGGGAATAGACCAAGTTTCAAAATTCAAATGGGAGGGAACGATGTTTCTTCGTACTCAATGTTTCCATTGGTTTAGACTTAGATAAATTTGTTCGAAACTCGGATAAATTTATTTCAAACTTAGATAAAGTTGTCCCAAACTCAGATAAATTTATATCAAAACATTTATCTGAGTTTCAAACAGATTTATCTATAACAAACTTCTAGAAAAACTAAGATAAATTTATCTGAGTTTATTTCAAAACTCAGATAAATTTATATGACTTTCTTTTAAAACTCAGATAAATTTATCTGTCTTTTGAAAAAAATCAGATAAAGCGAAAATGTTGTGCACTAGAGGCCTTAAATGACATGGTTAAGGGACCTCTGGCTAATTTATCCTTATTTATCTGTCTCTATTTCTCTCTCATTTTCTTTCCTTGTTCTTAAAATCTCATCACTCTGTCTCCTTTGATTAAATTTAAAATAGAGACAGAGAGAGTCAGATGGACAGATGGAATTGGCAGATCTTCAAGCGAATGAGAATGACTATAGATGTCGAAGAAGAAGAAGAAGAAGCCCATGTTAGTGCCACATTTTCATGTGCACTGATTTTATTGTCAATTCCGTGCCAAAGAGTTCCGAAGACATTGTCTCTTAAGTACTTCAAAGAAGATTCAATTCAAAAGGTCTGTCAAAGCTTTTTGGAAAGGCCAGGTTTCATCAAAGATCAACATCAAGATGTGCCAACCAAGATCAGGTAATTGGGACCGAAACCATACGCCTTAGTGACCCTAAAAACCCTAGGCTAAATTGTTATTTTGATAGGTTTTTAGAAGATTTTTTTGAGCTTGTTTAAAACTCAAAAATGACCCCAGATTTCGGCCAGCCAACCTCATGCGGTTAGCAGTTCACCCCCTAAGTCCACCTGTCCTAAGGCATCCAACATGATCATAACACCAGGTCACATTGAGGCTTAGTAAGCATGAGTATGTATAGAAACTTAACAATAAACAATGTTTTATAAAGAAATGTGAATTTGTCAAAACCGGTGTGCTTTTGATTTCTTTAATACTTTTTCATACAAAAGTTCCCTCTTATTCATACTCATGTAAGGCCTTACCAAAACATTGATAGAAACTTAACAATAAACAATATTTTATAAATTAATAAAAAAACATGTGAAGTTGTCAAAACCGGTGTGCTTTTGATTTCTTTAATACTTTTTCCTACAAAAGTTCCCTCTTATTCATACTCATGTAAGGCCTCACCAAAACATTGCTTTTGTCATGGTTTTTATCAAATTTCAAACGTTGGAATAGTGTTCCTGTCAGGTACACCCTACCATGTCTTAAGTGACCGTTGGAACTATCCGTTGGATTTTTTCTATAAATACCTGAAGCTCATTTTCAACATCAAGGAGTCCAATTTTTTAAGAGCCTTTGTTCTAAATTCTTGTAAACCTTTCCCAAGCACTTAAAGCTTCTTCCAAACACACTTAGATTCTATCTTGAAAAATCCAAGGGCCTACTTAGCCCTAAGGAGTGTGCTTTGAGAAGCCAAATCTAGGGTATCCTAATCCCTAAAGCTATCTCTCATTTCTGCCATAAAAATCAAACCTCTACAACTTGGTTGTGCATCTCAATGGAGTTTCATCATCAACACCAAGCTAGCTGCAAGAGGTAAAAAGCTTCGATCACGGTCAAAAGCTTCCTCGAACACTTTCGATCTTCATCAAAGGCAAGTGTTCGCCCTCCATTCAAATTTATATCTTTGTGACAGTGGATTGAATTTGTGTGTCAACCACTCTAAAAAATTGTGTGTGGGGATTAGATCTGTGTGATCGAACCTCAGTAACAAAATTGAGTTAGAATCAGTACTTATGTAGTTTGATTGTTTTATAGTGTAACCAAGGGACTGTGTGACTCTTGAGAGTGGATGTAGGTCTGTGTGACTGAACCACTATAAATCTCTTGTGCCATTTTATCTCTTGTGCTTACCATCTTGTTTCAAATTAGAGTGTCTCTGATTATTTAAGCACACACACATTGAACTTATAATTCAAATAAGTTATTTTGTTATGTGTGATTATTATTCCAAGTTGAGATTAAAATTGGGCTAATAAGCTTAAAATTGGCATTAGAATTCATTTTGTCCTATTTACCCCCCCCCTCTAGGACTTATTCATTGAACCTAGTTGCACTTTCAGCCCAGCCTCATTTGCAGACATTCTTGATGAATTCTCCTTCTTTGAATCAGTTTTTCCCCTTTTCTTTCTCTTATCTGTCGTAATTCTTGATTTGTGCAGTCAAATCATCTTCACGAAATTGACGGGTTTCCCCCCGTTTTTTTCTCCAAATGAGACTCTTACCGAGATTAGTTTTCCTTTTTCATATACCGCATAGAGTGTATTAAGAGGGGCATTATGGACTTTTTAACTATTTAAATCTTGAAAAGGAACCTTTGCCCCTACGAAAAAAATGTAGACCTTTTGCAATAAAATACTATGTTAATCAAGTTTCCAAGATTTAAGATGTAAGCAGGTTGGTTCCTTTTCTTTTCATATTATTTACAAAAGTTATTTGCTTCTAATATTTACCTTGAAAGTCTCTTTAATAATTAAAGATAAAATTTTTTTTTTCTAATGGAACTTTGAAGCTATCAATATATATTAAGATAGTTTCACCTGTATTAACAAAAATTACTTTTCTCTATCTGATTTAGTTATTTCTCATGTATAGAAATATACAGGTTATGATTAATCTTGATATCTTATAAATTCTTCTAATTGCTTTTTTTTTTGTCTAGAATTAAAGCATGGGTGATTGTTGCTAGTTTTATATATATATATATTAAAGCAATAGGGGAGGCGGTTGTATATAGAGAGAGCCATGTTAGCAGCACCATATTTCTTTCTTTCAGGAAAATATAGACAAAAATATATGTTGTTTTGACCTGCCACCTCATTTTTCTAATCTTCCACTCCGAAAATCTCTCTCATTTAAAGCTCATTCACTCCATTTCTACTCTAAAATCTCTCATGTTAATATCTATCTCTAATTCCATCAATATATATATCAACTCCACTCCTAAAATCTCTCAAATCAATTCTATACAAAATTGGAAATAATCAATATCTTATTTGGTTATTAATTTTGATCTTTAATTATGTGGGACCTGTTTAAATGGATAATATTTTGAAAGATACATACTATGCATGTGTTGGGTCGTCCATTAGTGTGCTCCCTATAGAAATTTGTAAAGGGTTATGTGAAAATCATTATTAAATGTAGTTGCATGGCTGGATCCCTCTGATATCACTTTATGCGGAGCATAATTTAAGTGATCAATAGTCCAAAAATGAAGTACGTGATACGATGTGCCCGGAGTGTCATCCATTCATCGGGCTCACCTATAAAAATCGCGAGCTACCATAAAGTCGTTGGAAAATGCAATTAAAGTCCAATCTTAGAAAAATAACACAAACGACTCTTCTAAGGGGGGCCACTATGCAAATCTTATAATAAAAAATAGGGACATTCGGCGAAAGGTCCCTGAATATTTTACTTTCTGGCCTTAGATCCACAATCTTTTTTCATAGTGTGGTAGGACATTTTTCTAAATTTGAAAGACCGAAAATGTCCAAGTCACCCTTTCTTCAAAAAAGATAAACTATATCCCATGATTAGTGAGATATGCCATTAAGAATGGTCAACTACCATTTAATTGGCCACGATTAAAGAAAATCCCATAAATGAGATTCTCAAATAAATTTTGAAAAACATATAAATTTCAAAAGACACAAATAAAATTCAAAAGAATGCGGATAAATCTCAAAAGGACACGGATAAATTTAAAAGGAAGCAAATAAATTTCAGAAGATTCAAATAAATCTCAAAAAATATAAAAAACTTTAAAAGATGCAAATAAATTTCAAAAGACCAAAAAAAATGAAAATAAATTTCACAAAAGTCAAATACATTTTCCAAAACTAAGATAAACCAACTTTCCAAATATGAAGAAAATTTGCCAAAAAATCAAGTATTTTTTCCAAAACTTAGTTAATTTTTTTTCAAAAAATGTAAATAAACTTGAAAGACGCAAACAAATTTCAAAGAAACAAATAAAATTTAAAAACACAAATAGATTTAAAAAAATAAAAATAAATTTTCCAAAAGAATCAAATAAAAATTTCAAAAACTTAGTTAAATTTATCAAAAAATCAGATAAATTTATTAGAAACTCAGATAAATTTGCTAAAAACTCAGTGAATAGTTGTCTGCTTCCCAGCGTTCTGTTCTGTGCAAAACTTCAAACTGGCAGTAGGCTTCCTCTTCCTTTGCGTTTTTGCAAACCGGAACGATGGCAGTGATCGTCTTCTCTGATTCTAGTAACAAACGGCAAACACCAACTAGCGTTTCCATGTGAATGATTGTAAAGGCCGACATTATAGAGAAAAGTGCAGAGCTGGTCAGAAACCCCAAGGGATTTCCATGTAACAGCTTCATCCGTGAAGAAGCTCTCATTTCCATTGGATTCTTGGACTGTGGCAAGAGCAGCAGTTGCCTATGCCCTAGTTCTGCCGGTTCGAGATCGAAGAGGTCTGGAGCCGATGAGGGAGACAATAGTGGAAGAAGAAGGAGGTAGCGATGACGGTGATGTTGTTGTTATGAGAGAAGAATAGGGTTTCTTGAAGGGGAAGAGAAGGCGAAAAGCAGAAGAAGGAGAAAAGGAGGAAGAAAGCATGCAGTAGAGTAGCATCGAAGTGGGAGTGAAAATGAAGAGTTGAGAGGGTGTATTGGTTTCTTTTTGTTCTGTGGGAACATGAAAAATCAATGATGATGACTTTATTTAAATAATCAATGGGGAAGTTGAGTTAGGGTTTAATCCGACCCGTGAGTCTTTTTTTTTTGTGGCCTACGATACCAAACCTGGCCAGGTTTTCTGCCCTCTTTGCCGGGGAAGGAGGATCTGCCGGTCTCATCTTCGCTGCCGCTATTCCATTGCCGAAGATGAAGAAGACGTATGAATGATTCCAATTTCTGTTGAACCTTGCCCTATAAATGAGGGAGAATGAAAGATTTAAAATTCAAAATTTTATGCCTAAATAGTTGAAAGGGCAAATTAGTCATGAAGATGTCTGATGTGGCATATCTAGGGAGTCAAAATATGTCCAGCTGTATGGGCCATAGGCCTTAGAGAAAAAGTTGTTAGACTGGAGGCCTTACAAGACCGTGTTGAGGGGCTTTTGGCTAATTTACAGTAAAAGATATCAATCTCTTTCACTAATGTGTTACCCCACACATGGTTTATGGAATTCAATAAATCTGACCCATCGACCATCTTAGTGGGACCATCGATTAAAGATCATAGCCATCTTAAGTTATTTACATTATCTACTAGACTTATTTGATGAAAGATTGACAGAAATCTACCATGTGTAGTGCTGTTTTATTTTTATTTTTTCGGGATTTATAGTAAAATTAAAAAATCATTTATCATCGCCATTCTTCTCTTTTATATAGTTTTTTTTTATAGCAGCTTCAAAGTCAGATGACAATAACATTTCAATCTAAATTTTATAAATAAATTAGTTTAGTATTTTTCACTAAATAATATAATTATTTATTTTTCTTTATTTTTTAGAGGATTTAACAGGAAAAAACACTCAATCCGGACGTGTTATATAATCAAACACTTTAGCAAGTGGCGCACCAATTAGAGCAATTGGGCCCGATTTTCATTTTTCTTTTACCAAAAGAGCACATCGTCGGCGCCAACCGTATTTACACTTGAATAAGGTCGGCGATGATGCTGTCCGCCAAGCGTATATAATCCGATTTCAAGCTTTTTTCTTCCCACTTCTCCAAAATCGCAAAGAGGCCGTTTCTAAGAGTATTGTATAGCCTTGAAACATGATGACTAGTGTGTTTTTCCACCATTGATGTCACCATTAATTTTCTATCAATCTCCTGTTGCTATTGTCAAAGTCTACAGAAAGGAGGTAATGAAATTCAACTTCTCTTCACAAGATGGAACCCTAGAAATCAATCTCCTCTTTTTATTGACAAAGTATAATACATATACTATCATTTAATGCATGGATACATGTTCTCTTTCACTGTATGCTATTTATTGTCTGTTTCATTGAATATGATATATTTTGCACAGGAGCCCTATTTACTGTTTTGCACTCTTCAATGTAATACCTAATACTACATTGACTTAAATGTCAACAACCAAAGTACTTTATACAAAATTAGTTTCTAATAAGGAGGAAAATGTTCACAAAATTAATCTACAGCCCATGCATTATTGCTTGAGAAGGATGGTCTAAGTAATTTATATTTTTTATGATGTTCCAATAGCATGTCAGCCGTTGAGCACCTAATAATCCTTCAGTATGACGGTGAGTTTGAATTTGAGCTCAATCATCCTCAATACAAGAGTGGAAGGCAAAAGTTGAGATATCTTTCGAGCAATGTCACATTGAAGAAGCTATACAAAATTGTTTTGGAAGCTTCGAGTTGGGCAACAACTTCTGATGAGATAACTCTAAAGTATCTTATGCACAATGTCACGACCCCGGACCGGGTTAGGGAACCAAATCTGGGATCGGGACTGATGATGCAGCGCCATGTGCATCTCTTTGGCTAATCCGCACACGAAATTAAGAAAATATTTATCCGTGCACGTGATTTCCCACAGGGTTCCGCGGTGAGGATTATCCATGCATATCATCTCACATATAAACATATCAAACGCATATTCGAGATTACGGAAGCGTGTAGTTAATCATAGTAGTGATATTCCATTCCATAAATAAGACTGATTTATAATTGATATGACAAGATATCAGAATGAGCAATGATCATTAGCATATTTCCCAAAAGTAAGGTTAAATGTATATACAAAAGATCAGTTGATTAGTTGCCCCAAAATAATGGTCAACAAAGACCAATATATAACAAAAGAATAAACCCAAAAGATGATATCACAAACTCCCAAAAAGTGTCATTCTCAAAGCTTGAACGAATATCTATATGACATCGTCAGCTTGCCACTCTATTACGTGTTGCGGTTCACCGACCGCCTCCTCGGGCTCCTCCTCAATGGTAATGGGTTCGAGACCTGAGTACCAAAATAAATGGATCAGACACGATGGTCTGGCAGGTAGGTGAAAAGATATGATAATACATTTGAAATAATGATACCCTAGAAAACATATTGAAAACCTGTATAAATAATGAATTTCGTAAAAGACAATGCATTATTTATTAAATAACAACATGAGCGATACAAAGCAATGACGGTACCAAGAATAGAAGACTGTCAAAATGGCAACCACACGAAGCTAAATCCTCTCTCACAAAAGTGATGAGAGAACATACCATACAGGATCATTGACCTCGGTCACACAAGGTGAGGAGGGACAATGATAAAATACTATAATATACATATATATATACTCTGCGGGACCATGGTAGCGAACCGGGTAAAACTCTATGGATTCCATACTGTAGCTGACTAAATAGGAGGGGAGGGATCTCCAAGTCGGTGGATCAAACCAACAAGGTTGTCCAAGCTTAGTGGTGCCGACTCATAGGTCAAATGTGGGAAGTCAAATCATATGCACAAAAACGAAAAAGGGTGCCCATAGGCACAAATACACATTCATATTGGGTCGAACATATACAGGTTAGCAAAAGCTAAATACACTTTCCAATACTTTCGGGACAAGTCAAAATCATAAGATATGATGTTTGAAAGGCACAATTAAAAATCGGGTCAAGATAAACGTGAATGGATTTCCAACATTCTCTTGGTTAAATGTTGAAGGTCCAAGATTTGAATCAATGTAAATAGGGTCTCGTTTGTCAATTGAATATACATTTGGTACTCCATAAGTATTAGTGACAATCCGGGACCTTACGCCCATTGACAAGTCTAAAAGACCTTTAACAAGATTGGAATGATGGTCCTTCTTCCTCACTATAGTCTCACATAATTCTTCGGAAATAATCAATTAAATTCTATGGTTTCGGTCAGCTTTTCGGTTGGCTGTCGGCTAGCTGAAAAGCTGACCTACGGCTGACCGAAATTCTGACCGAGTACAAAAATGGGAAGAAAGTAGCTCTCTGGAATTCAAATCGAAATATTTTGGTTAGCTTTTCGGTTAACCGAAACTCCACAATTAGAATTTAACAAAAATTGCAGCTCTATGGAATTCGAACCGAAACATTTCGTTAGCCGAAATGCCACAATCAGAATTTAACAAAAACTGCAGCTCTCTGGAATTCGAACCGAAGCATTTCGGTTAGCTTTTCGGTTAGCCGAAATGCCACAACCAGAATTCAATAAAGATTGCAGCTCTCTGGAATTTGAACCGAAAACCTTTCGGTTAGCCAAAATCCTGACCGAAAATGTTACGGGACCGATTTCTGAAGCTGTTTTCAGTCCTTCCTTCCTTCAAACCTTTCTCATTTTTAAGGGTCAGATCCCTATACAATATTGAGTTGAAAACTCCATCATTTCTACATTAAAATTTCCATTCTCAACACTTCAAATCCACCATTTGAATCTCCAAAGCATTCACCCAACACCTCCTTTCCATCCATACAAATCATGTGGAATCCATTACAACATAGGCCATTCAAATTTAACATAAAACAATGCACATTTTCAAGAGATAGAATGAGATAGAAAGACACATTAATAGGTGCATTTGAAATCCATAGAAGATAAGTCATAACCATGATTTAAGCAAATCAAATCATAAATGAGAAATTAAGAACATGCATAAATATGATTTTAACATTTAATGAATCATTTCATCCACTTGCCTTGGGTCCAATGCTAATCAAATCACCCCACTAATCACCTCTCCAAGCTAAGAACAACAAATCTACAAAAATCCCAAATACAAGCCCAAAAATCAAAAAAACCAAGCAAAACAAAACGAAACCTTTCAATAATCGAAATGGAGCTTCTCTAAGACTCAACAAACAAGAACCTAGGAGATGGAAAAGAGCTCTTACCTAGAAGATCTTCAAATAAGCAAGGCTAGCCCAAGGACAAATTCAAGATCGATGAATCCCCTCGAAAACGGTACCAAATGAAAGCTCTTGACGAGGTGAACAAGATTGATGAAGCTCTCCACTAGATTTGAGCAAGGTTTGGTGGTGATTTGTGAGAAAGAAAACAAGAAGAAGAAGGAGAACCGATGGTTGCTGCTGGAGCTTCTCTTGTGCAGGAATTAGGGCAAAAGGGGGAAAGAAGAAGGTGGGTTCTCTTATGTACAAAGGGGAGAGTGGGTCCCACAACTTATAACATTTGTCGGGCTCAAAACAATGATTTCAGGACCTCTAATGACTTTAACGAAGAATACAAAGTTGTTCGACAAAATATCTAGTTTCCAAAAAGGTATGTTTTGCAAGTTTTGGTGACATTGAAAATCATGTCCAGATTTTGGGTAAAAAGACTATTTTGCCCTCAAATCAAGAAACGTCTGGTTTCGGGCCCTCGAATGAGAACGAGGTCAACACGAAAGTTGTAGAGAATAATAAGATAAGTCAAACGGGATTAAAACATAATTTTTAGGAAATCATGAATAACCCCCAAGCTCATGCAATTCCATAACAAGAACCCCCAAAGGGTCCCACAAATCAAGAAGGCTCTCAAAATTCCCCAAAGCTAATATAGAGGCTATTTTAACCCAAAACTAAATCAAAATCCACTAAACACACTTATGACTAAGACACAACTTAATTAACACTAATCGAGGTCTCTCGGGTAGGGGTCTTACACACAATGGTAGTTTTTTTTTTTTTGTTGATAGATATCGACGATGACAATGATATCAATGGTATGTTAAAATCGTCAAGAGGCGAAGCAAAAGGGATATTATTATTCGTTTCAAGAAGGCAATGCGATGAAGGTACTTTTCAACACAATCGTGGCAATAGGTATGTTCTGAAGTTAAAACTATATTGCAACATTTTCAACCTGGATCGAAAGTAAATTTTTTTCTCATAACTCTATATTGCAGGTCTGTACAGGATGAAAGAAATGAGATCATTCGAGATGCTCCGAGCACTACACTGCCTGATAATAAATTAAAGGGCATGCTGCCACCATCACCTCCACCTTTTAAAGAATATCCCACGGTCGATATAGAGGAGGATCACGATATCAAATTCCCAACAACATTGTCTTATTTTACATACAATGATGAGTCCATGTTCGAAGAAATTAATGTAGGAATGCTTCATGTGAATGGAAGGGAAAGTATGCACAGCTTCATAGGTGCTCCCGCAACGAATGTGGATGTGAATGGAAGTTCAGCAACTGTCGAACTAATTAAATCAGATGTTGAAAGATGTACTACAAGCAGAAACAAAGAAGGCAGCTTTTCAAAAGCTCCCTTCGTGGACACGATGCTCCCTGATAGTGTCATGCCCGAAGAAGGGATCTGCTCAGGTAGGGAGATGTGGTTAGGTATGGAGTTTCCTGATCGTGAGGCTTTTAAAAGAGCTATAGAAAAGTACGCAATATACAACAACTTCACCTTGAAACACGAGAGGACTAACATGAAGATGGTCACAGTGAGTTGTAAAGGAGTCGATTGTCCATGGCGTATACATGCCTCCATGGTAGATTTCGGTCCACACTTCAGAGTTCGGAAGTATAAGGACAAATATTGTTGCTCTAAACCACTTATGGGAACTGCACATCGGCAAGCAACCATGAAGCTAGTAGCAGAGTTCATTGAAGAGAATGTGCGATGCAATAACTATCTTAGGCCCAAGGAGATCATCAATGAATGTCAGATTGAGTTTGGGACCCGCATTACATACATGACAACCCATGTGGCAAAGGAGCTTGCACTGTGCAAAGTGCGTGGATCGTATGACAAGTCTTTTATGATATTGCCGCTCTATTGCAACGAGCTTCATAGAACCAACTTCGGTTCATATACTGCGTTGGACATCAGGTCGGATGACCGATTTAGAGGCCTCTTTTGGTCCTTCTGTCCATGCTTAAGGTCATTCCAAACCTCTCTGGACGATTGATAGCGGTGGATGGATCACACCTTCGTGGTAAATATCTAGGAGTGCTAATGGTGGCCGTAACACATGATGCAAATCATCAACTGTTCTCCATTGCATTTGCCTTTGCTGAAGCAGAGCAGCGTGATAGTTGGGAGTGGTTTCTTTCACACTTGTCCTTGTCGTTGGGTGAGCAGAAAAATCTGACAATTGTATCCGACCGTCAGAAAGGTCTGATTCCGGCAGTACAAGCCATGATGTCTGTCAGACCCCGACCCAGGTTTGGAATATTTAATTATATTTTAATCGTGATTAGTTGATAAGCGGGGTTAGTGGATGATTAGCTTATTTTCTTAAGCTAGATTAGAATGTTTGAATAGCTTTGAGAATTTTTTAGAGTCGTTGACATAGGCTTGTCGCGGGCTGGGGCGCCCGTGTGTTGTGTGTGAATCTTTGGAGTGTAACTTTGATTTTTGTAAAATCCCAATTTTATGTATTTTGATTCATTTCATTTAGATTATCAACTTTCATGTTTTGACCATTTCGATTTAATGATCAGAAATCGCGTTTTTCGAGAAAAAGGGCAAAACTGACCTTTCACACAAAATCTGTACCCAAATTTTGAAAATTTCAGAAATTGAAAAAAATATGCTTTTTAGAAAGTAGAAATTTCGCTGATCGTTTTTGTACTGTTCGTCATTTTCATTCGGGGCCCGCAAATGCCATTTTTAGCCTTGTGAAGATCGGGGCCCACAAAACCCATCTTATAAGAGAGGAGCTCTCTTCTCCTTCCTTCATTTCTTTTTCCTGCACGGTTTGGAGCAAGGGTTTTTCCCTCTCTTCTAGCACTTTCTCTCTCATATGAAACACCCATTTCTTGGAGTTTTTATGGAGGATTGATCTCCTAAGGTTCTTCCTCATCTTCCAAGCTTTCCAAAGACACCTTTTTCAAAGGTTTTGAGCTAGGGAAAGGTTCTCTTTCAAGCTTCCCTTCTTCGTTTGAGCTTTTCAAGGTTAGCAATGGCTTTCCAAACTTGAAATCTTTGTTTTCCTCTTCATTTAGAGTGTTTTCATCCCACATGCAAGAGTTTTCCTTGGAGATTTACAAATGTGATTTTTAGGGTTCTCTCTTGGAAAATCTTGGGGGTTTTTGTAGATTTGGAGCTTGAGACCCTAGAGCATTGTTTGAGAAGTATCTTAGCTCTCATCTTGGCGTGAGGCAAGTGGATTTTCAATTAATATGATGATTTCATTTTCTCTTGTTTCATTTCATGGTGTTTCATGTTATGTGCTAATCTTCTTATGTGTCATAGTTTTGCTTTGGGATAAATGGAGTAATGTTGTGTGTGATTTCACTTATGATATTATTTTACAATGTATTGGAAGTTTGTTTCTACCTTGGTCATCTTAAAATATAGCCTCCTTCTTGTTAAAGTGTTTGTGCTCAAAGAATGGAGGAAAAAGCTTTGATTTAAAAGTGTTTGTAAGATTAATTGGATTGATTATGAATGGTGATTTGACGAGTTGAGGAGGTCAAGAAAGGGTCCAAATGATCTTGGAAATTTGTATGAAACAAATGGAATGAAAAAGGATAAAAAAAGATGGAAAAAAAGAGGAGAAAGAACAAGACGAGCCGGACTGGACAGAGCCCAGTCCGCTCGAGCGACCCAGGCTCTGTCTGGGCTTCGCTCGAGCGGACCTTGGGTCGCTCGAGCGACCCCAGTCCGGCCGGGTTCAGGGCCTGGGCCTGGCCTGGGTTCAGGGTATGATTTCTGGGCCCATTTCAAGGCTTCTTTGGGCCTGTTTCTTGGGCCATTTGAGGACTGTTTTGGGCTAAATGGTTGGACTATTTTGGACTTGGGTTAAGGCCAGTTGTGGGCCTGATTCAAAAAGGTTTAAATCAGTTTTAATGGGGATTCCTCGGATATATTTTCAGGTCCACTTCAAGCTCGCATTCAAGTCCAATTCAGCCCAATTCCTTTCTATATGTGAAGCCCATTCAGCCCATTTATAATCCTTGAAATATTATGTAAAGTGATTTGAATTATGATCAAAACCATTTGGGAACCTTTCGGGTCTAAATGTACACTTCATCCCTTGTGATTGTCAAGGATCTTCTGTGGCACCAAATTACTTCCCAATTAATGACAATAAAGGGGTCAAATGTATATCAAGACGACCCGCATCAGACTGTTGAATCATCATACATTCATTCCATGTAAAAAGATTTTTTTTCGGATTCTTTCATCAACCTTTTGAATGATTTGGGCTGGTTTACCTCATTTATAAATATTGATAAGACTACTCATCTATTTCGCTCAGATTCATCGGTATGTGAGATATGCATTTGTTCGGAGTAGTTTTCTTACCGACTTTGGAATGTAATTTTATGAACGGAGTTGTATTACTTCGAGGTTTCAAACTTTTACTCTAATGGCACCACTAAGCTTAGGTTACCTTGTCGGACTGATCATCCGGCTTGGAATCTTTAATTTGTTCACCAGCTGCAGTTTGGATTCTATCTGTACCGACCATGGCAACGGTTTATATCCGGTCCCACGTGTAGTGGCTACGGTTCTGTTTGTTAACGACTGTGTTCGTTCTAGTCCCACGAGTAGTGGCTACGGTTTTGTCTGCTCCCGTTACTTCAGTAACAGGAGAATTTAGCTATACGTGGTCTGCCAATGTTTTAAACATTTAATGTTTTATCTTATGGTTCTTGTTTATTTCACTTATCATCGCATTGGATTTGTAAACTAATAAGATGTCTATCTTTTAGTTCGTCATTTCTATTATTCAGGATTTAATCGTGGCTCTCATTTATTTAATGTTTTACTTTTCTATTAGCCTGTTATTTGTTATATTTGCTTGCCAGACCGTCATGTCTGACCCTGTTTGCTTGGTGCCAGATGTCGAGCCCCTCGCTGTTAAGGCGCACTTCGAGACGGAACCTATAGTCCTTGTGGAGGGCGAGTGGCAGCCCGATGATGTCGTTTAGACATCGGGTTGTTTTTGGAGCTTCGATCACATTTTGGGGAATAGTTACCATTCTTTTTGGGATTTTGTTGTAGCCATTGTTGGCTTATTCTTTTTAGGGAAAAATTGTAATTATTGGCTAACTTTACTTTTATATAAACTTGAAACCAACTTTGGGGCCTACCAATGGAATGTTTCTCTTTTTGATACTAGTCTTGTGCGTTCTCATCTTATACCTGTAGGTGCAGAAAAATAATGACCCACAATAACTGGGGAGCCTTTGAGGACTTATCCGATGATGGTGATGACTGGGTGCCGTCCGAAAGCCTGAAAGGGAAGAACACACGGTCAGAGGACCCTGGCCTGGGCGGCGCAAGGCTCTCCGATGCCAAAGTCAGTGTAGGAACTGGAACAATGGAAGGAGAGGAGGAAGTGAGGCAGAGTAACAGCTCTATGAGTTGTATTGTGCGTACCTTGCATGTGGAAATGCAATCCTTTTATAGACGATTTGGAAGATATCTTGGACGATATCTTGGCATGGGTCTCATGATTCAACTGGGAAGTCATGATCAGCCCACGTTGCAATTAATGCGGTCCAATCCAGCCCACTCTGCATTAAATGCGCGTCGGATCAGCCCACGTCGCATTTAATGCGCGTCTTGTTGGGCCAGATCGTGTTGGACGCCTTTGGCGGTAGGGTATCATCAGATCTGCCCTCGGGCCTTGCCCTGATGTGGCCTCAGCCGCTGGATGCCGCCCTGTTAGGATCTGGCGAAGATTGTGAGCGGCTAGATGTCGTGTCTGTCCCTCTAGCTCGTGCCCCTACCCCTCCACGTGCCTGGTGACGTGGGGGATGAGGGGCGTGAGTGGAGACTCTTTCTAGCTTCGGCTTCCATCCCGGCTTCTTCAGCCGAGGTGGAGCTCCCTGCCGAGATGGCACCCGGGGGTGGACCAGTTCGGCGCTAGCGGCCCGGAGCTGCTTGACTTCGGCCGGACCCCCTGTCCTGGTAGCCAGGGTGAGCTTGGTGCCACGTGGATGGCACGCGGATGGCACGTGAGAGTGCTTAGCCTCATCTGATGGCTGTGATTAGCGTAATCCTGTGGTTCTGGAAATCTCCCCACACAATTGCCCCCTAGCTTTTGACCTCTTGAGCGCCTTGGCCTTTAGTGGTTGAAAGCTAGAAGACTCGCCTGGGGATGCGACGGTCATTGCCTGGTGTCGCTTCAACTGTCCTGAAGCAATGAATGCTCTATCTTGCCTGTACCGGGAAGCGAGTCGACGGCTACACGCGGCGCCTCTTCACTGGTTGCGCTGTCTTATTGATGGAATGGGCGTGGATCGCGAAATCCGTCCTTTCGAATTTCGAAAGCAGCGCGCGCCGAGGGTTTCTTCTCCATAAATAGGGTCGTCTTCTTCTCTTCTCGTTTCTGATTTCTTTTCGCCTTTGCCTTCATCTCCGATTTCTGCTCTGCTGCTCAAGATCTTTCTAGCGAGGACGACCGTAGGGCGTGTCTGGATCTATACTCGAGTTGCCTCTTTTCGTCTCTGTAAGTTGCTTCACGCCTCTGTGTAGCTTTTTCCTAGGGTTCAGCAGCCTTTAGGGTTTTTTCTTTTGCTGTATCCTTCTTTCTAGACATGGGCACCCCTAGGTTCAGTTTAGACACCGAAGAGGGCATAGCCAGATTTAGGGCTGCCTTCGATATTCCGGAGCGAGTCCTGCTCAAGCCGGCAGACTCCGTCGACTATGCCAGGATGCGTTAGTCCGGCGGCTGGATGCCGTTCCCTCTGATCTCTGTGATCGAGGGCGGGGTCAGATTCCCCCTGCACCCTCTACTTAGAGCTTGCCTCAGTACCTGGTCTCTTACCCCGTGCCAGCTGATGCCCAATGGCTATAAGGTCATCATGGGCACGGCGAAACTGAATGAGATTCTGGGGACCGACATAGGTGTTCATGACATCGAGGACACCTACGATATCTGCAAGGCCGGGGAAGGGAAATATTATCTCCGGGTGAAGCCGCAGCGAAGAGGCTTCGTCCTGGCCTTGGAAGATTCGAGTAAAAATGCCGAAGAAGCCTTCTTCTGTGTTTCGGGGGACTGGGAGTTCGGCGCTGGCGAAAGTAGGAGGCTAGCGGTCCCGCGCCGCCCCGGGACAGTCCCAAGTAAACATCGCTCCTTTTCATTCATTTTCTTTGCTTGATTTTGACGATGCCGAGCTGACTCCTCTATTGTTTGTTATGCAGAGGCAGGTGCGAGACGACGCCGAGCTGCGACTGAGGGCTGGAGGAGGAATCCCGACGACATCAACAAGGTTGAGAGGTACAAGGGGCACGAGACTAGGTCGGCCTGGAAGCTGCTCGGATACACGCCGAGATACCGCGACCACTACCAGAGGACCGGGGTATCCGAGGTGGACGAGGTGCATCCTGATCGTCCAACCATCTCCCTTGCTGTACCTTCCGGGATCCCCTTGAGCGATCCTGCCGCTAGCCGAGCTGCATCTGGGTCTGAGGCGTCCACTTCAAGTTCGGAACCGTCGAACCTGAGGCAGATAGTGGACGCTTATTCTTCTGATCAGGAAGAGGATATGGCGGGAAGGTCGAGGGAGCCTGCCGTCAAGGACCTAGCGGCCAAGTTCAGGCGGGGGTCCTCTTCCTCTGCAATGCCATCTCCTGCCAGCACCCGAGCAGCTTCGAGCTCGGGAGGTGCTGGCGACACTTCCGCTCCTGCTCCTGCTCCTGCTCCTGCTTCCGCTCCCGCTCCTGCTCCTGCTCCTGCTTCGAGTGCGGGAGTTCGGCGACGTTCGCCGGAGCGCCCGAGGGAGGGGTCCCCGCCCAGGAAGAAGTCCAAGGCGGGTGAGAAGGACCTGGGGGCCGAACAGCCTCCGAAGGGAAAAACCCCTGCGCGGGCCCCCGGAGCCAAGGCTCCAGTTGAAAAGAGCGCACCGGCTGAGAAGAGCGTGCCGGCAGGCAGGCCGTCCGGCGGGACGACCCGCGAGCACAGCACCTCGGCGGGGCAGGGATCCGGGTCGTCCTCCGGACCCCGAACTGCCCCACCGCCATGGAGGCCGAGGATGGAAACACAGCCCGGCAAGCCTCTGAACGTCGAGGATCGGCTGCTGGGGAATGCCGACGTTATCGGGGCTCTTGCCAAGGCCTGCGCTCTGCCGCGAGATATGGAGACGCATGAGAGGTTCGACAATGAGAGCCTGATGGTCTCGGCGATCCAGGCGAACCTTCTAGTAAGTGTTTTCAGCACCTTTCCTCGAATAACTTTAGCTCGACTGTCCCGGTCTGACCCACTTTCTCCATTTGCAGAACGTGCAAAGGCTCCTAACCGTGGTGGGAAGGAGCGACAGGAACGCGACGGGGGTCACTCAGCTGGAGTCCGAGAGGGACAAGCTGAAGAAGGAACTGGAGGAGCTGCAGGCGGGAATGGAGCGGATGAAGAAGGCCAGCGCTGATGAGGCTGCTCGGCTGGCATCGGCTCTGGCTGATGTTGCCGAACTTACATCGAAGGCCAATCATCTGAAGGGCGAGGTCTGGGCGAGGAACAAGAAGACCGCCGAGCTGGAGTCGGAGCTGGCCAGGTTAAAGGCTGAATCGACGGCCGAGGGGACGAGGCTGCGCGGGGAAGTGCTGGCTGGGCGAGCCGAAACGGCGAGGCTGAAGACTGCGAATGCCGAGCTGGAGAAGGAGAAGGCCTCTCTTCTGGTCGAGGCCCAGTCCGCCTTCCAGGATGGGGTGGATCATGCCTCCGAGCTATATGAGAAGCAGGTGGAGGAGATCACCGCCATCCTGTTCGAGGAAGGATGCCTGGCCGCACTGAGACGTGCGGGGGTCCCCGAAGATCATCCTATCTATCGGGACCTGCCGAAGTATTCGGACTCTGCTCCTGAGCCGAACTCCGCTCCTGCAGCCGAAAGTGCCCCAGTTGAAGCTCCTGCAGTTGCTCCTGCTGCTGACGATGCTCCAGCTGCCCCGGTCTTGAGCGATGCCCCGGTCGCCCGCGATGCTTCGGCCGTGCCTCAGGGTGAGACCTCTTCTGCCCCTGGTCCCGGTGAGGTACCGGCCAAAGCCTCCTCTGTCAGCGACGCTCCAAGCAAGGTCACGGTTTCGGCCGAGTCCACTGGTCCACCAGATACGGTGATCGACCTAGTGGAGTCGCCGAAACCATAATAGCCGGGCTCCTCTATATTTCTGTCTTCTTGCATGTAGTATTTTTGCTTTTCAGTTTTGTAACACTCTGTCAATTCAATGAAAGTCGGGCTTCTTTACTTGTGCATTTTTCTCTGCATTTGCCTCTCTTTCATTCCTGGATGTGCATTGAATGGTGCTTGAATGCCTTTAATATAACGCGTGACTCTTGAGGCAGAAGGAGTCAAACGATCCTCATAGCTGTCTGTGCCGATTCTCCGTATTCTGGAGATTATAAATAGCAGTAAACAGTGGCACGGCCTATGAGGGAAACGGATGGATGTCTCCACTTAGCGTCATAGGGATCGCTGGTCAATAGTCGTGCATCCCGAGCAACGCGTGGGAGACTTCGCCCCCATAACTTCCTTCGAAGGCTGAGCCCTTCTTCTTCCTATAAGTAGGGGCGACAGGCTCGCCATGGGCGATGAAAAGAACAGAACGTAGAATAGTTTAAATCACCTAGACATAGGAACCATGGCTGGCAGTCATTCTGTAATCTTCGATCCGGGGGGGAACCTTGCGCCTGTGGATTGCTTTCTCCAAGGGGGGAAGCCCATCGTAGTCTGCGCGCTCTCTGAAGGAACTCCCCGTGGACTACGCGCTCTCTGAACGCGGGTTCATGGCCGACCGTCCCTGGTCAGGTTTCGTTGATGGAGAGAAGAAGAGGAAGAGGGGCGGTGGCGCATTCTCGTCCGACACGGTCTTGCGAGACCGCCGGACGGAAGGTGGGATTGAGGCCCCGCTGGACCTGGGGGTTCTTCAAACCTTGGCTGGTCTTACTGGCCGGAGGGTGTTGAAGAGCTAAGCGAGGTCCAGGGCCTCCGCACTGGAGGGGCTTCTGCAGCCGCTTTGGTCTGACCAACCATAGCGTGTTGTAGAGCTTACTGAAATTCAGGATCACTCAGAACCTCCAGGCAACGATCCAGCGTCTTGGAGTATGCAGCCCGAAGAGTGAGTGAAGATCAGAGTCTCCCAGCTTTTCTTTATTTTCTATTTTTAGAGGACTGTGATCCTCCTTTCTGTACTTTGCTTTCTGTTCTGTGATTCTTGTAATAAAGCAGTTTACAATGAATAAAAAGGAGGAATTCTGTGATCACCCAAACTGCGTACAATGCTTTTGAGTTCTTTTCCTCTTTCTTTGCACTGTTTTGGAATACTTGCATTTTTGGGTGTTTGAGCGCTGGCACAGCTCTCTTCCTCTGAAAAGCTGTCCTTGGCCGAAATGGCTGGCTTTGGCCGAGACGAGCTGCCTTGTGCCGAGTCATCATTCCGTTGGTCTCGGCTGTGGAAGCGTGAGCTCGGCAATGATCTTTGAGGGGTGTAAAAAACCCTGATTTTAGGAATCCGGCCGAGTGTCCGAACTCGAGGCCTTCTCCAGGGCCCAGGACCCGGAGCTTTAGGAAACGACCGAGTCTGGACTCGAGGCCTTTTCCAGGGCGGTAGACCCGGAGCTTTAGGAAACGACCGAGTTTGGACTCGAGGCCTTCTCCAGAGCGGTAGACCCGTGGGTTCAAAGCCCGAGGACTTTAGGAATTCGGCTGAGTGTAAGAACTCCAGGCTGTATCCAGGGCGTAGACCCATGGGTTCAAAACCCGAGGACTTTAGGAATTCGGCCGAGTGTAAGAACTCCAGGCTGTATCCAGGGCGTAGACCCATGGGTTAATCCGGCCGAGTGTCCGAACTCGAGGCCTTCTCCAGGGCCCAGGACCCGGAGCTTTAGGAAACGACCGAGTCTGGACTCGAGGCCTTTTCCAGGGCGGTAGACCCGGAGCTTTAGGAAACGACCGAGTTTGGACTCGAGGCCTTTTCCAGGGCGGTAGACCCGTGGGTTCAAAACCCGAGGACTTTAGGAATTCGGCCGAGTGTAAGAACTCCAGGCTGTATCCAGGGCGTAGACCCATGGGTTAATCCGGCCGAGTGTCCGAACTCGAGGCCTTCTCCAGGGCCCAGGACCCGGAGCTTTAGGAAACGACCGAGTCTGGACTCGAGGCCTTTTCCAGGGCGGTAGACCCGGAGCTTTAGGAAACGACCGAGTTTGGACTCGAGGCCTTTTCCAGGGCGGTAGACCCGTGGGTTCAAAACCCGAGGACTTTAGGAATTCGGCCGAGTGTAAGAACTCCAGGCTGTATCCAGGGCGTAGACCCAGTGCTGCCGGAATCAGTCAGAGAGAGACGACAAGTTGATGACAAGGCGAAAGCTGCTTTTATTGATTCGAGACTCGATACATCCTTAGAAATAAAATTTCTTCAAGTGGGATGCATTCCATGGTCTCGGCAGTGGCTTGCCTTCCAAGTCTTCGAGCTTGTAGGCTGACTTTCCTGCCAGTGAGACTATTCTGAACGGGCCATGCCAGTTTGGGGCTAGCTTCCCTTCGTTTGGCTCTCTGTCAGCTGGCAGGGTTTTCTTTAGAACCAGCTCTCCCGCGGAGAACTTTCTCTCTTTGACATTTTGAATGTATGCCCTGGCTAACCGTTGCTGATAGTCGGTCAGTCGCAGGGCTGCTGCTTCTCGTCGCTCGTCTGCCAGCTCTAGCTCCATTGCTAGGTTTGTCTCATTTCGGCCTTGGTCGACCAGCTCTATCCTCAGGGTAGGAAGGCCGATTTCCAAAGGAATGACCGCCTCCATCCCGTAGGCCAGAGAGAAGGGTGTTGCCGAGGTGGACCTCCTTGGAGTTGTTCTGTATGCCCACAGCACGCTCGGAAGCTCCTCTGTCCATCTGCCCTTTGCCTTGTCCAGTCGCTTCTTCAGGCCGTCCAGGATCACTTTGTTGGAGATTTCTGCCTGGCCATTACTCTGTGGATATGCCGGAGTGGAGTAATGATTTCTGATGCCGTGCCCTTGGCAGAAGTCTTTGAAGGACTTGGAGTCGAACTGAGTCCCGTTATCCGAAATCAGGGTCCGGGGGATGCCGAACCTCGTAAGGATGTTTTTCCAAACGAAGTTCCTGGAGTCCCTGTCCGTGATTGAAGACAACGGTTCAGCCTCTATCCATTTTGTGAAGTAGTCCGTAGCCACTATCAGCCATCTCTTGTTTCCTGGAGCTCGGTGAAGAGGCCCCACAATGTCCAGGCCCCATTGAGCGAAGGGCCATGGGCTAGAGAGGGGACTCAGATCTTGTGCTGGCTGATGGAGGGAGTGGGAGAACTTCTGGCACTTCTCGCATTTCCTGGCGTAGACCTGCGCGTCTTTCTGCATGTAGGGCCACCAGTAGCCCTGGCTTATTGCTCTGTAAGCCAGGGATCGACCTCCTATGTGACTGCCGCAGATTCCTTCGTGGATCTCATATAGGAAGTCGTCCACCTTGCTTGGATGGATGCATTGGAGGTATGGACCTGTGAAGGACTTCCTGTAGAGTTTGCCTTCGGGAGAGAGCCAGAATCGCGCTGCCTTGAGTCTGATCCTGTGGGCTTCAGCCTTGTCCTCGGGGAGCTGGTCGTCCTTCAAGTAGGCGACAATTGGATCCATCCAGCTTGGGCCGGGGTCAGTACAGAGGACAAGCCGAGATGAATGGAGTTCTAAACTTGACCTCGATACTGACCCAACCTCGATGGTCCTTTTCTTCCCTGCTTCGACAGCGGAGGCCAGGTTTGCAAGCGCATCTGCGTGCGTGTTGGTATCTCGGGATATTTGCCTGACCTCGGCTTTCTGGAAATGAGAGAGTAGTTTTTTCGCAAGGGCTAAGTAGGCCGCCATCCTGTCGTCCCTGGCCTGGTAGTCTCCAGCGAGCTGGCTAGTTACTAGTTGAGAGTCGCTGAAGATCTCCAGATGCTGGGCTCCGAGGATTCGGTCGCTGTTCAACCCTGCAATCAGTGCTTCGTACTCTGCCTCATTGTTCGTCGCTTTGAAGTCCAGGGTGAAGGCTTGCTCTATGACCAGGCCCTCTGGCGATTGGAGAACTATGCCGGCGCCAGCTCTCTTGGAGGTGGACGACCCGTCGACAAAGAGCTTCCATGCCGAGGTGGGAGACTGTTCGACCTCAGTTTCTACTGGCTCGTGCCCTGTGCCCCCCAGTGCCGTGCCGAGCTGGGTCGGAGCCGGGTGGGGGGAGACGAATTCGACAATGAAGTCTGCCAGTATCTGAGCTTTGATCGCAGTTCGGGGACGGTACTGCATATCATACTGCCCCAGTTCAACTGCCCACTTTGATATTCGCCCTGAAAAATCAGCTTTCTTGAACACTGAACGGAGTGGATGCTCCGTGATCACCACAATGGTGTGGGATTGGAAATAATGGGAGAGCTTGCGGGAGGCACTGACGAGAGCCAACGCAAGCTTCTCCAATAGAAGGTACCTGGTCTCGGCATCGAGCAGGGTCTTGCTCGTATAATAAATTGGCTTTTGAACTCCCTCGTCCTCCCTGATGAGGACGGAGCTCACTGCATGATCCGAGACCGCAAGGTACAAGTACAGAACCTCCCCCGAAGTTGGGGTGGAGAGTAAGGGTGGTGACATTAAATAGGTTTTGAGTGCGGCCAATGCCTGGTCGCACTCGGGGGTCCACTGGAATTTCAGATTTTTTTTTAAAAGCTGAAAGAAAGGCCTGCACTTATCTGATGACCGGCTGATGAAGCGGTTGAGTGCTGCAGCCATTCCTGTGAGCTTCTGAACTTCCTTCGTGGTAGAGGGGCTCTGGATGCTCTGGATCGCGGTGATCTGGTCCGGATTAGCCTCTATCCCTCTCCGCGTTACCAAGCTGCCGAGGAACTTGCCAGAGGCTACGCCGAAGGCGCACTTGGAAGCGTTTAGCTTAAGCTTGTACGCGCGAAGGATGTTGAAGATTTGGCCGAGATCCGCCAGATGATCGCCGGAGTGCACCGATTTGACGACCATGTCGTCGATGTAGACCTCCACCGTCCGGCCGAGCTGATCATGGAACATTTTTGTGACGAGGCGCTGATAGGTTGCCCCCGCGTTCTTTAGCCCGAAGGGCATCACCTTGTAGCAGTAAGTGCCGCGGGGGGTTATGAATGATGTTTTCTCCTCGTCTGGCTCGTAGAGCGGGATCTGGTGGTAGCCTCTGTAGGCGTCGAGGAAGCTCATTCGGTCGTGACCAGCGATGGCATCGATCAGTTGGTCAATCTTTGGAAGGGGGAAACTATCTTTAGGGCAGGCTCTGTTCAAGTCTGTGAAGTCCACGCACACCCTCCACTTTCCAGTTTTCTTCTTGACCACCACCGTGTTGGCCAGCCATACCGGGTACTGGACTTCCCGGATGGCTCCTGCCTTTAGCAGGTTGTCGATCTCTTCGACGACCGCATCTGTCTGCTGCAGCCCTGTCCTACGGGCCCTCTGCACTACCGGCTTGTGGTCGGGGTCCACATTCAGCTTGTGGCACATGACCTCAGGGTCGACTCCAGGCATTTCGCTTGGGCTCCAAGTGAAGACGTCGACGTTCTGCATCAGGAACCGAGAGAGTTCGGCCCTCTCCTCGTCTGGCAGCTGGGTGCCAATCAGGAAGAACCTGTCCGGATCTGCCGGGTTCAGCCTGACCTCGGCCAGGTCCTCGATGCTCTTCTTCTCGGGATCTCGGCCGATTTCATCGAGGCCTTTCTCGAACTCGGTGAGGTTGACGCGCTCTGGCTCCTTCACTGCCGGGACTGCGGCCAGCATGCATTGCCTGGCTTGCTGCTGATCCCCCTCCACTGTGACTACTTCCATCTTGCCCTCCTTGTTTTCATGGACGAACTTCAGCTTCTGGTGGAGGGAAGAAGGGACTGCTTCTAACTTGTGGAGCCACGTTCTGCCCAGAATGATGTTGTAGGGAGAAGGGGCGTCCACGACTAGAAAGTCGGCCGACACGGAGGCCCCACCAACTCGGGTCTCCAGGGTGATCCTGCCCTTGGGGTAGACTGGCGTGGCGGACAACCCTAGTAGGGGTGCTCAGACCTCCGTGAGGTCTGCTTCGGAGAGTTTCATCTTCTTGAAGCAGTCGTAGTAGAGGACCTCGGAGGAGCTGCCGGAGTCGACGAGGATCCTCTTCACTGTGAAGTCTCTCAGCTTCATGGTGAGGAGCAGGGGGTCGTTGTGAGGGAGCTGGATTCCCTCTAGGTCTCTGTCCGAGAACGAGATGGCGGGTCGGTCGCGGTGGGCTTTCTTGGATGCCGGGGCGAGCTCGGCCTTCATTACTTCTTTCCCGTGCGAAGCCCGCCTGGCTTCGGCACGGGCCTGGGAGCTGCCCCGGGGCGAGGAAGCGGGAACTGAGGATGCCAGATGGATCACGTTAATGATCTTCTCTGAATCCTCGCTGTCTGGAGCCTGGGCTGCGCTCTGGTGAATCCTGCCCTCGCTGCCGCCGGCATCACCTGCCTTGACGAATTCTGGAATGTGGCCTTCTTCGGCCAGCTTCTCCAGGTACCACTGCAAAGTCTTGCAGTCCTCGGTCTTGTGCCCGTTACCCCTATGGAAGGAGCAGTAGAGCTGGCTTCGGCTGCCGGAGGTGGGCTCATTCTTCAAGGGCTGAGGGTACTTGAAGAACGGCTTGGACCTGATCTTGGTCAGGATGCGGTAGATCGGCTCCTTGAAGACGACGCTGACGCTCTGACTGGCGCTGGAGGGAGGTCTGGGCTTCCAGGTGCCCCCAGACCTGGACGACGAAGGCTTCGCCGAACTGGAGACCCAGGCCTGCTTGGGCTCCTGCTTCTGGGAGGGCCTCCCGCCTCTCTGCCAAGGCTAGCTACTCTTCTGCTCGGGCTCCGGATGCCCGTCCTGATCCCTGGCTCGGATCTCGTCTTCCTCCTGGGCGATGAAGCGCTTCACCCGGGACATCAACTCTGGCATGGATTCTGGGGGTTTCCCGGCCAAGTCTTTTCGCAAGTCGTGGCCGGGGATCAGGGCATGCTGGAAGGCGTAGATTGCTATCTCCTCCCTGGTGCCCTCGATCTGGCTGTAGACCGCCCAGAATCGCTGGGCGAACTTGGCGAGGGTCTCACCCTGCTTCATTCTCAGGGCGAGGAGGTCCCCTTCCTTCTTGGGGACGACGCTGTAGGCTTGGAACTTCTTCAGGAAGGAGAGCTGGAGCTCCTTCCAACTCGAAATGGACTTCTCTGGGAGAGAACAGAACCACTTCAGGGGGAGGTCACCCAAACTGGAGGAAAAGATTTTGCAGTTCAGGTGACCCTCATTCCCCCAGATGGACATCTTCTGGGAGAAGTGTCGGAGGTGAGCGGATGGGTCGGACAGTCCGTCGTAGGGGACGAACCGCGGGACGGAGAACTTTCTCGGCAAGGGGGTGTGCTCGATCTCTTTTGTGAAGGGTGAGCCCCCTAGATCAGTGTGGCCACAGATCTGCTTCTGGTCCCGCACGTCCAGGTTGTGCTGGAGAGCCAATCTGACGCGTTTGTCAAATCGCTCCTGCTCATCGTCCTTCTCTGGGGTCTGAGCTCTGGGCTTTCGCTTGGAGTGGTTCGGGCTGCGATGGCTATGAGCTCGGCCATCGCGGCTATGATGACTCCGGCTGTTGCTCGAGCCTTCGTCATGAATCTGGCTCCGCTTATGATCCAAATGATTTCTGAGGTCCTCGCGGGGAGGCTGGGCTGCCCTGCTGGGGGCGTCCTTCTTTTTCCCTTGAGGCTCAGAGACCTGCCTCAAGGAGGCAGTTTGCGCTGCCCTCAGCTGCTGCTGGAGCTCGTGAATCAGCTGCTCCTGCCTCTGGAGGAGAGCAGTTTGGGCTTCGAGAACCCCTCCAGTGGCAGGGGGTTGAACGTGGCGCGTCTCTCCTACGGCCACGGCTTTGTCCTTCCGAGGACGCTCATGCCGACGCTCATCGCGTCTGGGTGGCATGACTTCTTCTGCTGAGATCGAGGCCTCGAGCCCCTCTTGGAGGGGGAACTCGACAAAGAGCTGAGAGCCTAAGCGGCCCTCGCCTGCAGACGTGCCATGCACCGTACGGGAGCGCCCTTGAGGAGGGACATCCGTTGACGGTGGTGGCAGCTCGAGCGCTGCTCTCGAGGACTCTACGCCCTTCCTAGCTTTCGGAGGCATGGCTTCTGAAAGATTGAGGTTAAGAAGGTTGGGAAGGTTGGGAAGGTTGGGATATTACTTCCCCACAGACGGCGCCAATTGTAGGTGCAGAAAAATAATGACCCACAATAACTGGGGAGCCTTTGAGGACTTATCCGATGATGGTGATGACTGGGTGTCGTCCGAAAGCCTGAAAGGGAAGAACACACGGTCAGAGGACCCTGGCCTGGGCGGCGCAAGGCTCTCCGATGCCAAAGTCAGTGTAGGAACTGGAACAATGGAAGGAGAGGAGGAAGAGAGGCAGAGTAACAGCTCTATGAGTTGTATTGTGCGTACCTAGCATGTGGAAATGCAATCCTTTTATAGACGATTTGGAAGATATCTTGGATGATATCTTGGCATGGGTCTCATGATTCGACTGGGAAGTCATGATCAGCCCACGTTGCAATTAATGCGGTCCAATCCAGCCCACTCTGCATTAAATGCGCGTCGGATCAGCCCACGTCGCATTTAATGCGCGTCTTGTTGGGCCAGATCGTGTTGGACGCCTTTGGCGGTAGGGTATCATCAGATCTGCCCTCGGGCCTTGCCCTAATGTGGCCTCAGCCGCTGGATGCCGCCCTGTTAGGATCTGGCGAAGATTGTGAGCGGCTGGATGTCGTGTCTGTCCCTCTAGCTCGTGCCCCTACCCCTCCACGTGCCTGGTGACGTGGGGGATGAGGGGCATGAGTGGAGACTCTTTCTGGCTTCGGCTTCCATCCCGGCTTCTTCAGCCGAGGTGGAGCTCCCTGCCGAGATGGCACCCGGGGGTGGACCAGTTCGGCGCTAGCGGCCCGGAGCTGCCTGACTTCGGCCGGACCCCCTGTCCTAGTAGCCAGGGTGAGCTTGGTGCCACGTGGATGGCACGCGGATGGCACGTGAGAGTGCTTAGCCTCATCTGATGGCTGTGATTAGCGTAATCCTGTGGTTCTGGAAATCTCCCCACACAATACCCATATGTGATAGACTTTTATGTTTGCTACAATGCTTCCGCGTAATCCAATTAGTTTGAATGTGATTCTTATTAATCACTGTTGAATCGGATTTCGGGGATCCTTACCGCGGAAACCTGTGGGAAACTAGCGTGTGTGGGCGGAATTTTCCGGCCCGTCACGCCACGACCCCGGATTAAGGTCTCGTTTAACGGGTCCTCGGTCCGGGGGCGTGACCATGTCAAGCACAAAGCATTGTTTTTGTTGCCATCATATAGCCAAAAACATAAAGGTGGCTTTCAATGACCATGACATTATAAGAACATTATGGAGTACCGTGAGGGCATACTGACCTTGTGAGTATGATGCTTGCATGGACCACATAAAAAGTGTAGATGAGCGTGCATATAATTACATCCATGCGATCGACTCTCAGTTCAGGGCAACGGCATTTGCTCATGGATGCAGGTATGACATGCTTACCAGCAATGCTGCAAAGTGCACAAATAGTCTCCTAAAAGACACCCGGTGCTCCCGATTACGAAGCAAGTGGAAGAGATACGTGTAAAACTCATGGAATTCTTTCAGAGACGGTCAACTCAAGTACAGGGCATCACTTCACAACTAACTTCGTATGTAGAGAAGTACCTAGACACAGAGATGGAAAAATCGCGAAGGCTAATGGTACGGGTAGCAACATTGAATGAATATCAAGTGCAATCTTCATAGTATGTTGATATAGTTAATCTAGATCGCAGGTCATGCTCGTGCCGCAAATGAGACGTGATTGGGATCCCATGTTGCCATGTTGTTGCCACCATGAAAGAGCAGAATATGAATCCATATGAGTATTGCGAGGACTGGTACCTCACAAGCACGTACCAGAAGGCGTACAATGATGTCATTCACGCCACCCGTGATAGAAAGCAATGGAAACAAAAATTAATCACCGGGAGAGTCCTCCCACCATTGGCTAGCAAGCAACCAGGTCGACCAAAGAAGAACAGGATCCAAGTTGAAGATCGACATCGCAAGCAACGAGTGGTAACTTATTCGTGTTGTAGAGAGAGGGGTCACAATCGTGGGAGTTGCAAAAGTCCACCAGTTCAACAACGACGTTGATGGATTTAGTGTTTTGGGGCCGCTCATGTAATATTTTTTTGTTTTGGGCATGTTTTTAGAGAGTTTTTCTAGTACGTATGCTCATGGGAAGTTTATTATAATGGTTGTGATGGTTTTTGCTGTATTTTTGGGTGTTTGTGTATAAATTACTATTTCTTTTGAAAAGATGTTTTGCATTTTTGGATGTTTTTGTATAAATTATAATTTCTTTTGAAAATAGTTGTGGAACCCAATCTTTTGATGCGGAAGATGATGTAATGCATGTACACAACGTAAAGACTGCACGAAATTTTAGCCATGAAGCACGTGGACAGCTCATTACAGGGTCGGTGGTGACCTTATCTTTGTAAAATAAGGTCACCATCGACGCAATCTTCCTATTTTTTTAACCAAAAGTTAGAACTTTTCTAGGCGACGGCGTCAGTGATGACCTTATCTTTGTAAAATAAGGTCACCATCAACGCAAACTTCCTATTTTTTTTGCAAAAGTTGTAACTTTTCCAGGCAGATTTTGGGTAATATGCTAATACAGCGTCGGTGATGAACTTAGCTTTGTAAAATAAGGTCACCACCGATGCAGAAATCCTTTATTTTTAAACGAAAGATGTAAATTTTTTAGGCTGTTTTTGACAGTTTCTAAGTGAGGTCGGTGATTACCTTAGCTTTGTAAAATAAGGTCAACACCAACGCAGAAATCCTTTATTTTTAAACAAAAGTTGTGACTTTTTGTGGCTATTTTTGGCAAAATTTCTAAGTGAGGTCAGTGGTGACCTTAGCTTTGAAAAATAAGGTCACTATCGACACAGAGTTCTTATCTTCTTTAATAAAAGTTGTAACTTTTCCAAGCAAGTTTTGGCTAAAATGCTAATACAAGGTCGGTTATGACCTTTACTTTTATAAAATAAGGTCACTACCGATGCAAAAATCCTGTTTTTTCACCAAAGTTGTAACTTTTTCATGCTTTCTCAAGTATATTTAGCTACAGTGTCGGTGATGACCTTATTTTAACAGAAAAAAAAAAAGAATTGCTGGGACTATGACATTTTCATCAAAATACAACTATGTGCTTCTAATAAGATTTATACAAGCACAAATCATGATGGACAACATTCAAGCACAAACAAACAATAGTATTTAATTGACAGTCAATCAACATCCCAAATACAATTTACAATTTATAATTTACATTACAATGCATTTGGAAGAGCACATAACCCGAGAAAGGTTCACTGCAAGTCAGGCGGCAAGACTGGTAGTGGAGGGAGGTTAAGCCTTGAAGCATTTCGAATCCAGTTTTACTCAAATATGTCGATGACACTTCTCTGCCGGTAGTAAGGGATGTTTGCCTGGGTTAACTTGATGGGACAAGGATATATGCAATGCTCTGCGAATGCACATGTGAATATCCACTACGTCAAAAAGCTGGATTTCCGACACCTAAGTTTAAAAAAAAAACGACGGTCACGGCAGTCGTTTAGTTTTCAACGGCTCATAGCCATCGATCCTTCGTCCCCAAGTGGTTCCCCATGTGATGGTGTCGTGATGTTAATTGATACAGTAGCTGGGCCGTTGTTTAAAACCCTAATCGTTTAAAGCCCCCTATGTTACCCTAATCGTTGCACACAAACGACCCCTCTCCATCACTCTGCAGCTGATCTCCATCGCTCTGCCTCTCTCTCCAAATCCTAAAAGAAAAACCTAATCCCCAAAGGTCCCTCTCTCTCGCTCATTCATGGAGTTTTATCCAAATCGTCGTCCTCCAATGCATCATTTGAAGCCAGTATTCATGGAGCTTTTTCGATCTCTCCAGACCCTTCTTTCGTTTTTGGGGTTTTGAGGTTTGATCGCTTCCCTCTCTCTTTGAAGTCGGCATTGAACAGATCAGTTGTGTTGAGGTTTGGATATCTCGATCGATCAAGAGTTCTAGTTTGATTGAATACGAGGTTCGTTGTTTCATCATCATCTTCTTCTTCCCTTTTGATTCTTCTGTGATCCCATTGATTTTGCACAGGTGATTTATGTTGTTTCATCATCATCATCCCATTGTTTCATCATCATCTAGCAAATTTTTGGAAAAAATTTCATTTTCCCATAGTCTCGATCTGAAATTTCCATGTTCATGTGCAGTTTGTTTGATTTACGTTGCCTGTGTAGCTTCATTATTGTATTGAAAGTAAGATCCAGTTCATTCCTATTGAAATTTATTGGAAAGGTGTTTTTTTATTTTGTCTTTGTGGGGGATCCATTGCCATTTCAGTTCATCTGCTTAAAACTATATCACTTTTTTTTTTGTGGTTGGATTTTGAGATCCGGAGCGTTTGTGAGAAGGTAACGGTTTGCTTGGGATCTAGAGGAGGAGGGAATCGGAATCGGTGGTGGTGGGGATTATGTATTAGGGATAGAGAGGGGTGGGGGGGGGGGACTGGGAAGAGAGCAACAGCTTTCAATTTTTGAAGATCTGATGACATACAAGTGTATCCACTGCTTTGTATTCTACTCACGGTCTTTTGCAGGCCAACGTCTTCTTAGGATTAAGACAAAAGATGCATTCACATCTTTTTGTGGGCATGAAAAATTAAGAGGTTTTTTTTATTACTGTGTTATTCCCAATCAAAGTTTTTTTATCAAAGAAAGATTATTTTTGGTAGAAAGAATTATAAGCTATTTTTGTAATTAGATTTTGAACGTTGGGTAGAAAGAATTATACCAAAGATCTAATGGGGATGTATAATATATATGCATTTTTACATATTGAAGTGTTTTTTTCCTGCTTGCTGCTTTTCCTTTAGTTTTATATAAGGGTGGGTGTGTTTGGTTGTTCTGAAAGTAATCATCTAGGACAGATGCATGTCTTCTGTAGCTAAGCAATTAGTTGCTTGTGGATTTGTATACCACTTAGTACTTATCTGAAAAATCTGTGCTGTCACAATTGGCAAGCAAAATAAGTATGCATCCATATGTGTCTGATGTCTATTTTATCTTCGTACTTAGTGTGTGGAAGAAAGATGCCATTGCCACAGAAGAAGTTTGCTTTTAATTTCAGATCCTTTAACCATTTTTGGTTGATGCCAATATGAATTTTAAACCATCATGTGAGAGTAGCTATAGATTGGAGGTCCTAAAACAATTTATATAATTCTTGGTTTTTGGTGCCACTTAATTTTCCCTTCTTTCAGCTTGAGAGGTGGAACATTTCCTTTCAGCTCATTCCCGTACATCATAGGTCGTACCCTGTTGTTCCTTGTTTATATCATTTGCTGTATTTCATTGAAAATTGAAGCCTTTGCCTCCCATGCAACATCCATAATTGTTTTTGTGTGGGGAGATTTTCAGAACTCCAGGATTACGCTAATCACAGCCATCAGATGAAACTAAGCACTCTCACGTGCCATCCGCGTGCCATCCACGTGGCACCAAACTCACCTCGGCTAACAGAGCAGAGGCCTCAGCCGAAGTCAAACAGCTCCAGGCCGCTAGCGTCGAGCTCGGCCACCCCATGTGCCCATCTCGACTGAGAGCTCCACCTCGACTGAAGGAGCCGGGACGAAAGCCGAAGCAGGAAGGAGCCTCCACTCGCACCCCTCTTCCCCCACGTCATCAGGCACGTGGAGGAATAGGGGCGCGAGCTAGTGAGACAGATGCGACATCCAGCCGTTCACAATCTTCGCCAGATCCCTGACAAGGCGGCATCCAGCGGCTGAAGCCACATCAGGGTAAGACCCGAGGGCGGATCCGATGGTGCCCCAACCGTCAAAGGCGCCCAACACGATCTAGCCCAACGTGACGCGCATTTAATGCAACGTGGGCTGATCCGACTGGCATTAAATGCAGAGTGGGCTGGATTGGACCACATTAATTGCAACGTGGGCTGATCATGACTTCCCAGTCGAATCATGGGACCCACACCAAGATATCGTCTAAGATATCTTCCAAATCGTCTATAAATAGAACCTGCATTTCACATGCAAGGTACGCATAATTAAAACCAGAGAGCTGTTACTCTGCCTCTCTTCTTCCTCTCCTTCCATTGTTCCAGTTCCTTCACTGACTTTGGCATCGGAGAGCCTTGCGCCGCCCAGGCCAGGGTCCTCTGACCGTGTGTTCTTCTCTTTCAGGCTTTCAGACGGTACCCAGTCATCACCATCGTTGGATAAGTCCTCTAAGGCTCCCCAGTTATTGTGGGTCATTATTTTCTCCACCTACAATTGGCGCCGTCTGTGGGAAAGTAATATCCCAATCTTCCCAACCTTCCCAACCTTCTCAACCTCAATCTCCCAGAAGCCATGCCTCCGAAAGCTAGGAAAGGCGGAGAATCTTCGAGAGCAGCGCTCGAACTGCCAGCACCATCGGCAGACGTCCCTCCTCAGGGGCGTTCCCGAACGGTGCATGGCACATCTGCAGGCGAGGGCCGCTTAGGCTCGCAGCTTTTCGTCGAGGTCCCCCTCCAAGAAGGACTCGAGACCTCGTTCTCAGCAGACGAAGTTACGCCACCCCGACGCGACGAGCGTCGGCATGAGCGTCCTCGCAAAGATAAAGCCGTTGCCGTGGAAGAAGCGCGTCGAGTTCAGCCTCCTGCCGCTGGAGGAGATGTCGCTGCTCAAAATGCTCTCCTCCAGAAGCAAGAGCGGATGATCCGCGAGCTCCAGCAGCAGCTGAGAGCAGCGCAGACTGCCTCGTTGAGGCAAGTCTCTGATCCTCAAGGAAAGAAGAAGGACGCCCCCAGCAGGGCAGCCCAGCCTCCTCGCGAAGATCTCAGAAACCATCTGGACCACAAGCGGAGCCAGATCCATGACGAAGGCTCTAGAAACAGCCAAAGTCATCATAACCGCGATGGCCGAGCCCATAGCCATCACAGCCCGAACCACTCCAAGCGAAAGTCAAGAGCCCAGACTCCGGAAAAGGACGACGAGCAAGAGCAATTTGACAAGCGCGTCAGGTTGGCTCTTCAGTGCAACCTGGACGTGCGGGACCGGAAGCAGATCTGTGGCCACACTTATCTAGGGGCCTCGCCCTTCATGAGGGACATCGAGCGCACCCCCTTGCCCAAAAGGTTCTCCGTCCCGCGGTTCGTCCCCTACGACGGACTGTCCGACCCATCCGCTCACCTCCGTCACTTTTCCCAGAAGATGTCCATTTGGGGAAACGAGGGTCACCTTAACTGCAAGATCTTCTCCTCCAGTTTGGGTGACCTCCCTCTGAAGTGGTTCTGCGCCCTCCCAGAGAAGTCGATTTCGAGTTAGAAGGAGCTCCAGCTCTCCTTTCTGAAGAAGTTCCAAGCTTACAGCGCCGTCCCCAAGAAAGAAGGGGACCTTCTCGCCCTGAGAATGAAGCAGGGTGAGACCCTCGCCAAGTTCGCCCGACGATTCTGGGCGGTTTACAGCCAGATCGAGGGCACTAGGGAAGAGATAGCAACTACGCCTTCCAGCATGCCCTGATCCCCGGCCACGACCTCCAGAAGGACTTGGTCGGAGACCCTCTAGAGTCCATGCCAGAGCTAATGTCCCGGATAAAGCGTTTTGTCACCCGGGAGGAAGATGAAATCCAGGCCCGGGAAGAGGATGAAAGACCGGAGCCCGACCAGAAGAGCAGCCAGCCTCGGCAGAGAGGCGGGGGGCCCTTTCAGAAGCAAGAGCCCAAGCAGGCCTGGTCCGCCAGTTCGGCGAAGCCTACGTCGTCCCGATCTGGGGGCACCTAGAGGCCCAGACCTCCCACCAGCGCCGGTCAGAGCGTCAACGTCGCCTTCAAGGAGCCGACGTACCGTATCCTGAGCAAGATAAAGACCAAGCCGTTCTTCAAGTGGCCTCCGCCCTTGAAGAATGAGCCCACCACCGGCAGCCGAAGCAAGCTCTACTACTCCTACCACAAGGGTAAAGGGCACAAGACCGAGGACTGCAAATCTCTGAAGTGGTACCTGGAGAAGCTAGCCAGCGAAGGTCACATTCCAGAGTTCGTCAAGGCCGATGATGCCGGCGGCAGCGAGGGCCGAGTTCACCAGAGCGCGGCTCGGGAGCCAGACAGTGAGGATTCTGAGAAGATCATTAACGTCATCCATCTGGCGTCCTCAGTCCCTTCTCCCTCGTCTCGTGGAGGCTCGCAGGCCCGCGCCGAGGCCAGGCGAGCGTCGCACGGGAAGGAGGTGATGAAAGTCGAGCTCGCACCGGCATCCAAGAGAGCCCGCCGCGATCGTCCCGCTATCTCATTCTCAGATAAAGATCTGGAGGGAATCCAGCTCCCTCACAACGACCCCCTGCTCCTCACAATGAAGCTGAGAAACTTCACCGTGAAGAGGATCCTCGTCGACTCCGGCAGCTCTTCCGAGGTCCTCTACTATGATTGCTTCAAGAAGATGAACCTCTCGGAAGCAGACCTCACGGAGGTCCGTGCACCCCTGCTAGGGTTGTCTGCCACGCCAGTCTATCCCAAGGGTAGGATCACCTTGGAGACCCGGGTCGGCGAAGCCACCGTGTTGGCCGACTTCCTGGTCGTGGACGCCCCTTCTCCCTACAACGTCATTTTGGGCAGAACGTGGCTCCACAAGTTGGAAGCAGTTCCTTCTTCCCTCCATCAGAAGCTGAAGTTCGTCATCGAGAACAAGGAGGGCAAGATGGAAGTGGTCACAGTGGAGGGAGACCAGCAACAGGCCAGGCAGTGCATGCTGGCCGCGGTCCCAGCAGTGAAGGAGCCAGAGCGCGTCAACCTCGCTGAATTCGAGAAAGGCCTAGACGAAATCGGCCGAGACCCTGAGAAGAAAAGCATTGAAGACCTGGCCGAAGTCAGGCTGAACTCGGCAGACCCAGATAGGTTCTTCCTGATCGGCACCCAGCTGCCAGACGAAGAGAAAGCCGAGCTCTCAAGGTTCCTGATGCAGAACGTCGACGTCTTTGCTTGGAGCCCAAGTGAAATGCCTGGGGTCGACCCCGAGGTCATGTGCCACAAGCTAAATGTGGACCCCAACCACAAGCCAGTGGTGCAGAGGGCCCGAAGGATAGGGCTGCAGCAGACAGATGCGGTCGTCCAAGAGGTCGACAACCTGCTGAAGGCAGGAGCCATCCGGGAAGTCCAGTACCCGGTTTGGCTGGCCAACATGGTGGTGGTCAAGAAGAAAACTGGTAAATGGAGGCTGTGCGTGGACTTCACAGACTTGAACAGGGCCTGCCCTAAAGATAGTTTCCCCCTTCCAAAAATTGACCAACTGATCGACGCCACCGCTGGTCACGACCGCATGTGCTTCCTCGACGCCTACAGAGGCTACCACCAGATTCCGCTTCACAAGCCTGATGAGGAGAAAACGTCATTCATAACCCCCCGCGGCACTTACTGCTATAAGGTGATGCCCTTCGGGCTAAAGAACGCGGGGGCGACCTATCAGCGCCTCGTGACAAAGATGTTCCAGGCTCAGCTCGGCCGAACAATAGAGGTGTACATCGACGACATGGACGTCAAATCAGTGCACTCCAGCGACCACCTGGCAGATCTCGGCCAAGTCTTCGACATCCTTCGCGCGTACAAGCTCAAGCTGAACGCTTCCAAGTGCGCCTTCGGCGTAGCCTCTGGCAAGTTCCTCGGCAGCTTGGTGACGCGGAGGGGGATAGAGGCTAATCCGGACCAGATCACCGCGATCCAGGACATTCAAAGCCCCTCTACCACGAAAGAAGTCCAGAAGCTTTCGGGAATGGCTGCAACACTCAATCGCTTCATCAGCCGGTCATCAGATAAGTGCAGGCCTTTCTTTCAGCTTCTAAAGAAAATTTTGAAATTCCAGTGGACCCCTGAGTGCGATCAGGCATTGGCCGAGCTCAAAACTTATTTAACGTCACCACCCTTACTCTCCACCCCAACTCCGGGGGAGGTTTTGTATTTGTATCTCGCGGTCTCCGATCACGCAGCGAGCTCCGTCCTCATCAGGGAGGACGAGGGAATTCAAAAACCAATTTACTATACCAGCAAGACCCTGCTCGACCCCGAGACCAGATACCTTTTGCTGGAGAAGCTTGCGTTGGCTCTCGTCAGTGCCTCCCGCAAGCTCTCCCATTATTTCCAATCCCACACCATTGTGGTGATCACGGAGCATCCACTCCGTTCAATATTCAAGAAGGCTGACTTTTCAGGGCGAATATCAAAGTGGGCAGTTGAACTAGGGCAGTATGATATACAGTACCGTCCCCGAACTGCGATCAAAGCCCAAATTCTGGCAGACTTCATCGTTGAGTTCGTCTCGCCCAATTCAGCTCCGACCCAGCCTGGCACGGCACTGGGGGGCACAGGGCACGAGCCAGAACTGATTGAGGTCGAACAGTTACCCACCTCGGCATGGAAGATCTTTGTCGACGGGTCATCCACCTCCAAGAGAGCTGGTGCCGGCATAGTCCTCCAATCGCCAGAGGGTCTGGTCATAGAGCAGGCTTTCACCCTGGACTTCAAAGCGACAAACAATGAGGCAGAGTATGAAGCGCTGATAGCAGGGTTGAACAGCGCCCAAATCCTAGGAGCCCAGCACCTGGTGATCTTCAGCGATTCTCAACTGGTAACTAGCCAGCTCGCTGGAGACTACCAAGCCAGGGACGACAGGATGGCGGCCTACTTAGCCCTTGCGAAAAAACTGCTGTCTCATTTTCAGAAAGCCGAGGTCAGGCAAATATCCCGAGATATCAACACGCACGCAGATGCGCTTGCGAACCTGGCCTCTGCCGTCAAAGCAGGGAAGAAAAGAACCATCGAGGTTGGGTCAGTATCAAGGTCAAGCTTAGAAATCCATTCATCTCGGCTTGTCCTCTGTGCTGACCTCGGCCCAAGCTGGATGGATCCAATCGTCGCCTACTTGAAGGATGACCAGCTCCCTGAGGACAAGACTGAAGCCCACAGGGTCAGACTCAAGGCAGCTCGATTCTGGCTGTCTCCCAAAGGTAAACTCTATAGGAAATCCTTCACAGGTCCATACCTCCAGTGCGTCCATCCGAGCAAAGTGGACGACTTCCTGTATGAGATCCATGAAGGAATCTGCGGCGGTCACATAGGAGGTCGATCACTGGCCTACAGAGCAATAAGCCAGGGTTACTGGTGGCCCTACATGCAGAAGGACGCGCAGGTTTACCCCAGGAAATGCGAGAAGTGCCAGAAGTTCTCCCACTCTCTCCATCAGCCAGCACAAGATCTGAGTCCCCTCACTTGTCCGTGGCCCTTCACTCAATGGGGCCTGGACATTGTGGGGCCTCTTCACCGAGCTCCAGGGAACAAGAGATGGCTGATAGTCGCTACAGACTACTTTACAAAATGGATAGAGGCTGAACCGTTGTCCTCAATCACGGACCGGGACTCCAGGAACTTCGTTTGGAAAAACATCCTAACGAGGTTCGGCATCCCCAGGACCCTGATTTCGGACAACGGGACTCAGTTCGACTCCAAGTCCTTCAGAGACTTCTACCAAGAACACGGTATCAGAAACCATTACTCCACTCCGGCATATCCACAGAGTAATGGCTAGGTAGAAATCTCTAACAAAGTGAACCTAGACGGCCTGAAGAAGCGACTGGACAAGGCAAAGGGAAGATGGACAGAGGAGCTTCCGAGCGTGCTATGGGCATACAGAACAACTCCAAGGAGGTCCACCTCGGCAACGCCTTTCTCTCTGGCCTACGGGATGGAGGCGGTCATTCCTTTAGAAATTGGCCTTCCTACCCTGAGGACAGAGCTGGTCGACCAAGGCCGAAATGAGACGAATCTGGCAATGGAGCTGGAGCTGGCAGACGAACGCCGAGAAGCAGCAGCCCTGCGACTGACCGACTATCAGCAGCGGTTAGCCAGGGCATACAATCAAAACGTCAGAGAAAGAAGATTCTCCGTGGGAGAGCTGGTTCTAAAGAAGACCCTGTCAGCTGACAAAGACCCAAACGAAGGGAAGCTGGCCCCGAACTGGCATGGCCCGTTCAGGGTAGTCTCACTGGCAGGAAAATCAGCCTACAAGCTCGAAGACTTAGAAGGCAAGCCACTGCCGAGACCGTGGAATGCATCCCACCTAAAGAAATTCTATTTCTAAAGATGTAATGAATCCAGAATCAATGAAAGCAGCTTTCGCCCTGTCATCAATCTGTCATCTCTCTCTGACTGACTCCGGCAGCTCCAAGGGTCCAACGCCCTGGAAAAGGCCTCGAGTTCGAACACTCGGCCAATTCCTAAAGTCCGGGTTTTACCCCTCTCCAAGGGTCCAACGCCTTGGAAAAGTCCTCGAGTTCGAACACTCGGCCAATTCCTAAAGTCCGGGTTTTATCCCACTCCAAGGGTCCAACGCCCTGGAAAAGGCCTCGAGTTCGAACACTCGGCCAATTCCTAAAGTCCGGGTTTTATCCCACTCCAAGGGTCCAACGCCCTGGAAAAGGCCTCGAGTTCGAACACTCGGCCAATTCCTAAAGTCCGGGCTTTACCCCACTCCAAGGGTCCAACGCCCTGGAAAAGGCCTCGAGTTCGAACACTCGGCCGAATTCCTAAAGTCCGGGTTTATACACCCCTCAAAGACCGTTGCCGAACTCATGCTCACATAGCCGAAATCGACGGGATTATGGGTCCACCTCGGCGCAAGGCAGTTCGTTTCGGCCAAGAACCAGCCATTTCGGCCAAGGTCAGTTTTTGAGAAAGAACTGTGCAAGCACTGAAGCACAAAAAGGCAGCACAAAAACACAAATATTCTAAGTCAGTGCAGGGAAAGCGAAAGAGAATACAAAAGCACTGTACACAGTTCAAGTGATCGCAAAATTCTTCCTTTTTATTCATTGTAAACTGCTTCATTACAAGAGTTAAAGAACAGAAAACAAAATACAGAAAGGAGGATCGCAGTCCTCTAAAAACAGAAAATAAAGTGAAAGACTGGGAGACTCTGATCTTCACCGACTCTTCAGGCTGCAGGCTCGAAAACGCCGGTTCGTTGCCTGGAGGTTCTGAGGGATCCTGAATTTCACCGAGCTCTACAATACGCTTTGGTTGGTCAGACCAAAGCGATTGCAGAGCCCCTCCAGTTCGGACGCCCTAGACCTCGCTGAGCTCTTCAACACCCTCCGGTCAGTGAGACCAAAATTTGAAGAAGAACCCCCAGGTCCAGCGGGGCCATAATCCCACCCCGCATCCGGCGGTCGCGCAAGACCGTGCCAGACGCAGAGGGCCCGACCATCCCACAGTTGCAGAGGATTCCCCTGCAACCTGACCAGGGACAATCGGCCATCAACCCGCGTTCAGAGAGCGCGTGGTCCACGGGGAGTTCCATCAGAGGGCGCGCAGACCACGACGGGCTTCCCCTCTCGGAGATAGCCGTCCACAGGCGCAGGGGTTCCCCCCGGATCAAAGGTTCCAAGACGTCCACTGGACATGGCTCATTCAACTATGTGAATTAAACTGTCCTAAGTTCTTTTCTTTTCTTCTCCCATGGCGAGCCTACTGCCCCTACTTATAGGAAGAAGAAGGGCTCAATCTCCAAAGGAAGTTATGGGGCGAAGTCTCCCACGCGTTACATGGGACGCACGCCTTCCTGTCTGTTGACCAGCGATTCCTATGGCGCCACGTGGAGACGTCCGCCCGTTTCCCTCATCGGCCGTATCACCATGCTTACTGCTATTTATGGCCTCCAGAATACGGAGAATCGGCACAGACAGCTATAAGGACCGTTTGACTCTCTCTACCTCGAGGGTCACGCGTCACAGTAAAAGCATTCAATACCATTTAATAGCACATCCAGAAGCAAAAGAAGGAAAAATGCAGGGAAAAGTGCACAAGTAAAGGAGCCCATTTTTCATTAATAGCAAGAAGTGTTACAGGGCTGAAGAAGCATTACATATAAAAGGCCAAGGGAAGAAAAAGGAGCAGGGCTACTGTGGTTTCGGTGACTCCACCAGGTCGATCACCATATCTGCTGGACCGGTGGCTTCGGCCGAAACCGTGACCTTGCTTGGAGCGTCGCTGGCAGAAGGGGCTTCAACCGGTACCTCAGCCGAAGCAGGGGCAGAGGAGGCCTCACCTTGGGGCACGGCCGAAGCGTCGCTGGCGATCGGGGCATCGCTCGAGGCAGGAGCAACTGGAGCATCGTCTGAAGCAGGAACGACTGCAGGAGCTTCGTCAGGGGCACTTTCAGCTGCAGGAGCGGAGCTCGGCTCGGGAGCCGGGTCCGAGAACTTCGGCAGGTCCCGATAGACAGGGTGGTCTTCGGGAACCCCCGCACGTCTCAGTGCGGCCAGGCATCCTTCCTCGAATAGAATGGGGGTGATCTCCTCCACCTGCTTCTCATATAGCTCCATGGCATTGTCCACCCCATTCTGGAAAGCGGATTGGACCTCGGACAGAAGGGAGGTATTCTCCTTTTCCAGCTCGGCGTTCGCCATTTTCAGCTTCTCCCTTTCAGCGCGTCCGGCCAACACCTCCCCGCGCAACTTCGTCCCCTCGGCCGCCGATTCAGCCTTCGACCTGGCCAACTCCGACTCTAGCTCGGCGGTCCTCTTATTCCTCGCCCAGACTTCGCCTTTCAAATGATTAGCTCTCGACGTGAGCTCGGCGACATCAGCCAGAGCCGACGCCAGCCGAGCAGACTCTTCAGCGCTGGCCTTCTTCAGCCCCTCCATTCCCTTCTTCAGCTCTTCTATCTCCTTCTTCAGCCTCTACCTCTCAGACTCCAGCTGAGTGACCCTCGCAGCACTCCTGTCGCTCCTCTCCATCACAGTCAGGAGACTCTGCATGTTCTGCAAATGGAAAAAGTGGGTCAAACTGGGGCAGTCGAGCTAAATCACTTGAAGAAAAACGCTGAAAACACTTACCAGAAGGTTAGCCTGAATCGCTGAGACCATCAGGCTCTCGTTGTCGAACCTCTCGTGCGTCTCCATGTCCCGCGGCAGACCGCAGACCTTGGCGAGAGCTCCGATGACGTCGGCGTTCCCCAGCAGCCGATCCTCGACGTTCAGAGGCTTACCGGGTTGCGTCTCCATCCTCGGTCTCCATGGCGCTGGGGCAGTTCGGGGTTCGGAGGCCGATCCAGACCCCTGCCCCGCCGAGATGGTGAGCTCGCGGGTCGTCCCACCGGTCGACTTGCTGGCCGGCACACTCTTCTCAGCCGGCACACTCTTCTCAGCTGGTGCACTCTTTTCAGTTGGAGCCTTGACTCTGGGGGCCCGCGCAGGGGTTTTGCCCTTCGGAGGCTGTTCAGCGCCCGAGTCCTTCTCTCCCGCCTTGGACTTCTTCCTGGGCGGGGACCCCTCCTTCGAGCGATCCGGCGAGCATCGCCGAACTCCCCCGCTCGGAGCGGGGGCAGGAGCAGAAGAAGCGCCAGCACCCCCAGAGCCCGAAGCTGAGCGGGTACCGGCAGATGATGGCGCCCCAGAAGATGATGACCTCAGCCTGAACTTGGCCGCCAGGTCCTTAACAACTGGCTCCCTTGAGCTCCCCTCCATGTCTTCTTCTCGATCGGAAGAATAAGCGTCCACTATCTGCGTCAGGTTCGGTGGCTCCGAACTAGAAGTGGACGCCTCGGCACCAGACGCAGCTCGGCTCGCAGCGGGATCGGTCAAAGGGATCCCGGCAGGCACTGCAACGGAGTCGGTAGGACGATCAGGGTGCCCCTCGTCCACCTCGTCTACTCCGGTTCTCCTGTAGTGACCGCGGTACCTCGGCGTGTAACCGAGCAGCTTCCACGCCGACCTGGTCTCGTGCCCCTTGTATCTTTCAACCTTGTTGATGTCGTCGGCGTTTCTCCTCCAACCTTCACTCGCAACTCGGCGTCGCCTCGCGCCTGCCTCTACACAACAGACAACAAGAGTGTCAGCTCGGCATCATCGAGATCAAGCAAAGCAGGTAAGAGAAAAGGAGCGGTGTTTACTTGGGACAGTCCCGGGGCGACGTGGGACCATCAGCCTCTTGCTCTCGCCAGCGCCGAACTCCCAGTCCCCCGACACACAGAAGAAAGCTTATTCGGCATTCTTACTCGAATCCTCCAAGGCCAGGACGAAGCCTCTTCGCTGCGGCTTCACCCGGAGATAATATTTCCCTTCCCCAGCCTTGCAGATATCGTAGGTGTCCTCGATATCGTGGACACCTAGGTCGGTCCCCAGAATCTTATTCAGCTTCGCCGTGCCCATGATGACCTTATAGCCATTGGGCATCAGCTGGCACGGGGTAAGGGACCAGCTACTGAGGCAAGCCCTAAGCAAGGGGTGCAGAGGAAATCTGACCCCGCCCTCGATCACGGAGATCAGAGGGAACGGCATCCAGCCGCAGGACCAGCGCATCGTGGCATAGTCGACGGAATCCGCCGGCTTGAGGAGGACTCCCTCCGGAATATTGTAAGCGGCCCTAAATCTGGCTATGCCCTCTTCAGTATCTAAATCGAACCTAGGGGTGCCCATGTCTGAAAAAGGGGTGACAGCAAAAGCTAAACCCTAAAAGTCGCGAAACCCCAAAGAAAAGCTAGACAGAGGCACGAAGCAACTTACAGAGACAAAGGGGCAACTCAAGAACAGGTCCGAGCACATCCTATGGTCGTCCTCGCTAGAAAGATCTCGAGCGGCAGAGCAGAAATCAAAGACGAAGGCGAAGGCGAAAGGAAATCAGAAACAAGAAAGGAAGAAGACGACCCTATTTATGGAAAGGGGAACCCTCGGCGCACGCTACTTTCGAAATTCGAAAGGACGGATTTCACGATCCGCGCCCGTTCCATCAATAAGACAGCGCAATCAGTGAAGAGGCTACGCGTGTAGCCGTCGACTCGCTTCCCAAGACAGATAGGGCAGAGCATTTACTGCTTCAGAAAAGTTGAAACGACACCAGGCAATGATCGCCGCATCCCCAGATGAGTTTTCTAGCTTCCGACCACTAAAAGCTAGGACGCTTAAGAGGTCAAAAGCTAGGGGGCAATTGTGCGGGGAGATTTTCAGAACTCCAGGATTACGCTAATCACAGCCATCAGATGAAACTAAGCACTCTCACGTGCCATCCGCGTGCCATCCATGTGGCACCAAACTCACCTCGGCTAACAGAGCAGAGGCCTCAGCCGAAGTCAAACAGCTCCAGGCCGCTAGCGCCGAGCTCGGCCACCCCATGTGCCCATCTCGACTGAGAGCTCCACCTCGGCTGAAGGAGCCGGGATGAAAGCCAAAGCAGGAAAGAGCCTCCACTCGCACCCCTCTTCCCCCACGTCATCAGGCACGTGGAGGAATAGGGGCGCGAGCTAGTGAGACAGATGCGACATCCAGCCGTTCACAATCTTCGCCAGATCCCTGACAAGGCGGCATCCAGCGGCTGAAGCCACATCAGGGTAAGACCCGAGGGCGGATCCGATGGTGCCCCAACCGTCAAAGGCGCCCAACACGATCTAGCCCAACGTGACGCGCATTTAATGCAACGTGGGCTGATCCGACTTGCATTAAATGTAGAGTGGGCTGGATTGGACCACATTAATTGCAACGTGGGCTGATCATGACTTCCCAGTCGAATCATGGGACCCACACCAAGATATCGTCTAAGATATCTTCCAAATCGTCTATAAATAGAACCGCATTTCACATGCAAGGTACGCATAATTAAAACCAGAGAGCTGTTACTCTGCCTCTCTTCTTCCTCTCCTTCCATTGTTCCAGTTCCTTCACTGACTTTGGCATCGGAGAGCCTTGCGCCGCCCAGGCCAGGGTCCTCTGACCGTGTGTTCTTCTCTTTCAGGCTTTCGGACGGTACCCAGTCATCACCATCGTTGGATAAGTCCTCTAAGGCTCCCCAGTTATTGTGGGTCATTATTTTCTGCACCTACAGTTTTTAACCCACTCCCGATCTTAGTCTCAACACCCTTAAACTTGTTTGCAAGCCTAAAACTCATCCATCAGTCAACAACTCATGTTATGCAAATTACGTGAGGTCTCATCCACTATATGACAGCAACCTGTATCACATTCTAAGTTTCTGACTGAGAAACTTCTACTCTGATCGGGCCAAGCATTATATTACTTTTATCTCTTTCTCAGTCTTGAACAAATGTTGGGCAAGTGAGCAAGGTGATTATCAGGACTCATGGAAATGGGTAGAGACTTGTTGATGCATAGCGTAAGATACATGCCATTATCTTCTTTAAATTACTGAATAGTGGATTGAACAGTAGTAGTTTTTGTTTTTCAGCATGTTTCGGAAGCCTTGGTTGAGTTTGTGCATGATTTTCATTGTATGACTTCTATTGTTTAATGGATAACCTAATAACTAATTGAAAATTCTAATAAATAGATATTAGGGGAAAATTAGATTTTCTTTCTTGACACAAAAGTAGATACAAGATCTTGTTTTCATCATTAATGTACAGTGGTGGAGTTGTATTATTCCTTTTCAATCTCTGTATATGGAGTTATGGGTTTTCATCATTAATGTACAGTGGTGGAGTTGTAGCTTTCTCAATGATTTGCTGCTGCCTTTTATTTTTAAGTATATGATTCTGTGTGCAATATCTATAGATTTAATATACATAGAACACATTTAGAGAGATATAAAAACATAGTTTTATGATGTCTATGATGTTTAGTAGTTGGATCTGATTTCAACAGATTTTGAAATTCATGTTCAGATTGTTGTAACCGGTATTTGTTCGGTTTTCTAGGTTCTAAAATTTCTAGGTTCAGAATGGAGCCTCCGAGCAAGGAATGGATGACGGCACGCACCTAGGCTTTCTAAAGAGTACCTGGAAGGAGTAGAACTATTCTTTCGATATGTAAGGGCTAATACACATAAATTAGGGGGTGATGATTGGTATTGTTGTCCGTGTGTCAAATGCCGAAATTTTCGAGGGAAGAAGACACTAAGAGAAATTCATACACATTTAATATGTGACGGAATAGATACATCTTACACGACATGGATCCACCATGGATAACTCTATCCCGAAAGTCGTGTAAATGTAGAGGCTAGTGATGTAGTATGTGGACATGTTGATTTGGTGAATGATGTATCTCAAGAGGAGGATAATGCTCAAAAAAATGTGGGGGGTAGTGCATCTGCATGCAATGATGAAGGTAATCATCAAGAAGATGGGGAAGGTCATGATGGTACATCAGAGAATGTCCAGTATCAGAAGTTGATGGAAGATGTAATGCAACCTTTATATCCCTCGTGTCAAATTGAGGATACAAAATTGTCAGTGACGGTTGAGTTGCTAAGCATGAAGGCTAGACATCGGTGGTCTAATAAGAGTTTCATGGAATTGTTACATATGTTCAAAAGGGTTCTGCCGGTTGAAAACACTTTGCCAAATAATACTGTAGGTGCAGAAAATAATGACCCACAATAAGGAGGTGCCTTAGAGGACTTATCCGATGATGATGATGACTAGGAATGACTGGGTGCCGTTCGAAAGCCTGAAAGAGAAGAGAAAACGATCAAAGGACCCTGGCTCGGAGAGCCTTGCGCCGCCCAGGCCAGGGTCCTTTGATCGTTTTCTCTTCTCTTTCAGGCTTTCGAACGGCACCCAGTCATTCCCAGTCATCATCATCATCGGATAAGTCCTCTAAGGCACCTCCTTATTGTGGGTCATTATTTTCTGCACCTACAATTGGCGCCGTCTGTGGGAAAGTAATATCCCAACCTTCCCAACCTTCTAAACCTCAATCTCTCAGAAGCCATGCCACCGAAAGCTAAGAAGGGCGGAGAGTCCTCGAGGGCAATCCTCGAGCGGCTAGCACCGTCGACGGACGTCCCTCCCCAGGGACGGTCTCGAACGGTCCAAGGCACATCCGCAGGCGAGGGTCGCCTGGGCTCCCAACTCTTTGTCGAGATCCCCTTCCAAGAGGGAGTCGAGGCCTCGCTCTCAGCGGACGAAACCGTGCCACCCCGACGCGACGAGCACCGGCGCGAGCGTCCCCGCAAAGATAAAGCTGTTGCCGTAGAGGAGACGCGCCACGATCAACCTCCAGCCGCTGGAGTAGACGTCGCAGCCCAAGACGCTCTTTTCCAGAAGCAGGAGCGGTTAGTCCGAGAGCTCCAGCAGCTCCAACAGCAGCTGAGGGCAGCGCAAACCGCCTCCTTGAGGCAGGTCTCTGAGCCTCAAGGGAAGAAGAGGGACGCCCCCAGCAGGGCAGCCCAGCCTCCCCGCGAGGACCTCAGAAATCATCTGGACCGTAAGCGGAGCCAGGTCCATGACGAAGGCTCGAGCAACAGCCGAAGTCATCATAGCCGCGATGGCCGAGCTCATAGCCATCGCAGCCCAAACCATTCCAAGCGAAAATCGAGAGCCTGGACTCCAGAAGAGGACGACGAGCAGGAACAGTTTGACAGGCGCGTCAGGTTGGCTCTTCAGCGCAACCTGGACGTGCGGGACCAGAAGCAGATCTGTGGCCAAACTGATCTTGGGGGCTCACCCTTCACAAAAGAGATCGAGCGCACCCCCTTGCCCAGAAAGTTCTCCGTCCCGCGGTTCGTCCCCTACGACGGACTGTCCGACCCATCCGCTCACCTCCAACACTTCTCCCAGAAGATGTCCATCTGGGGGAATGGGGGTCACCTAAACTGCAAAATCTTCTCCTCCAGTTTGGGTGACCTCCCCCTGAAATGGTTCTGTTCTCTCCCAGAGAGGTCCATTTCGAGTTGGAAGGAGCTCCAGCTCTCCTTCCTGAAAAAGTTCCAAGCCTACAGCGCCGTCCCCAAGAAGGAAGGGGACCTCCTCGCCCTGAGAATGAGGGAGGGTGAGACCCTCGCCAAGTTCGCCCAACGATTCTGGGCGGTCTACAGCCAGATCGAGGGCACCAGGGAGGAGATGGCAATCTACGCCTTCCAGCATGCCCTGATCCCCGGCAACGACTTGCGAAAAGACTTGGCCGGGAATCCTCCAGAATCTATGCCGGAGTTGATGTCCCGGGTCAAGCGCTTCATCGCCCAGGAAGAAGACGAGATCCGAGCCCGGGATCAAGACAGGCACCGGGAGCCCGAGCAGAAGAGTAGCCAGCCTCGGCAGAGAGGCGGGAGGCCCTCCCAGAAGCAGGAGCCCAAGCAGGCCTGGGTCTCCAGTTCGGCGAAGCCTTCGTCGTCCAGGTCTGGGGGCACCTGGAAGCCCAGACCTCCCTCCAGCGCCAGTCAGGGCGTCAACGTCGTCTTCAAGGAGCCGATCTACCGCATCCTGCCCAAGATCAGGACCAAGCCGTTCTTCAAGTACCCTCCGCCCACGCTGAATGAGCCCACCTCCGGTGGCCGAAGCCAGCTCTACTGCTCCTTCCATAGGGGTAACGGGCACAAGACCGAGGACTGCCATACTTTGCAGCGGTACCTGGAGAAGCTGGCCGAAGAAGGCCACATTCCAGAATTCGTCAAGGCAGGTGATGCCGGCGGTAGCGAGGGCCGGATTCACCAGAGCGCAGCCCAGGCTCCAGACAGCGAGGATTCAGAGAAGATCATTAACGTGATCCATCTGGCGTCCTCAGTCCCCGCTTCCTCGTCCCGGGACAGCTCCCAGGCCCGTGCCGAAGCCTGGCGGGCTTCGCACGGGAAAGAAGTATTGAAAGCCGAGCTCGCCCCGGCATCCAAGAAAGCCCGCCGCGACCGACCCGCCATCTCGTTCTCGGACAGAGACCTAGAGGGAATCCAGCTCCCTCACAACGACCCTCTACTCCTCACCATGAAGCTGAGAGACTTCACAGTGAAGAGGATCCTCGTCGACTCCGGCAGCTCCTCCGAGGTCCTCTACTACGACTGCTTCAAAAGGATGAAACTCTCCGAAGCAGACCTCACGGAGGTCCGTGCACCCCTGCTAGGGTTGTCCGCTACGCCAGTCTACCCCAAGGGCAGGATCACCTTGGAGACCCGAGTTGGCGGAGCCTCCGTGTCGGCCGTCTTCCTGGTCGTGGATGCCCCTTCTCCCTACAACGTCATTTTGGGCAGAGCGTGGCTCCACAAGTTAGAAGCAGTCCCTTCTTCCCTCCACCAGAAGCTGAAGTTCGTCCATGAGAACAAGGAGGGCAAGATGGAAGTAGTCACAGTGGAGGGGGATCAGCAGCAAGCCAGGCAGTGCATGCTGGCCGCAGTCCCGGCAGCAAAGGAGCCAGAGCGCGTCAACCTCGCGGAGTTCGAGAAAGGCCTCGACGAAATCGGCCGAGATCCTGAGAAGAAAAGCATCGAGGACCTGGCCGAGGTCAGGTTAAACCCGGCAGATCCAGACAGGTTCTTCCTAATTGGCACCCAGCTGCCAGACGAGGAAAGGGCCGAACTCTCTCGGTTCCTGATGCAGAACGTCGACGTCTTCGCTTGGAGCCCAAGCGAGATGCCTGGGGTCGACCCTGAGGTCATATGCCACAAGCTAAATGTGGACCCCGACCACAAGCCGGTAGTGCAGAGGGCCCGCAGGACAGGGCTGCAGCAGACAGATGCGGTCGTCGAAGAGATCGACAGCCTGCTAAAGGCAGGAGCCATCCGGGAAGTCCAGTACCCGGTATGGCTGGCCAACATGGTGGTGGTCAAGAAAAAAACTGGAAAGTGGAGGGTGTGCGTGGACTTCATAGACCTGAACAAGGCCTGCCCTAAAGATAGTTTCCCCCTCCCAAAGATTGACCAACTGATCGATGCCACCGCTGGTCACAACCGAATGAGCTTCCTCGACGCCTACAGAGGCTACCACCAGATCCCGCTCTACGAGCCAGACGAGGAGAAAACATCATTCATAACCCCCCGCGGCACTTACTGCTACAAGGTGATGCCCTTCGGGCTAAAGAACGCGGGGGCAACCTATCAGCGCCTCGTCACAAAAATGTTCCATGCTCAGCTCGGCCGGACGGTGGAGGTTTACATCGACGACATGGTCGTCAAATCAGTGCACTCCGGCGATCATCTGGTTGATCTCGGCCAAGTATTCGACATCCTTCGCGTATACAAGCTTAAGCTAAACGCTTCCAAGTGCGCCTTAGGCGTAGCCTCTGGCAAGTTCCTCGGCAGCTTGGTAACGCGGAGAGGGATAGAGGCTAATCCGGACCAGATCACCGCGATCCAGAGCATCCAGAGCCCCTCTACCACGAAAGAAGTTCAGAAGCTCACAGGAATGGCTGCAGCACTCAACCGCTTCATCAGCCGGTCATCAGATAAGTGCAGGCCTTTCTTTCAGCTTTTAAAGAAAAATCTGAAGTTCCAGTGGACCCCTGAGTGCGACCAGGCATTGGCCGCACTCAAAACCTATTTAATGTCACCACTATTACTCTCCACCCCAACTTTGGGGGAGATTCTGTATTTGTACCTTGCGGTCTCGGATAACGCAGTGAGCTCCGTCCTCATCAGGGAGGACGAGGGAGTTCAAAAGTCAATCTATTACACGAGCAAGACTCTGCTCGATGCCGAGACCAGGTACCTTCTATTGGAGAAGCTTGCGTTGGCTCTCGTCAGTGCCTCCCGCAAGCTCTCCCATTATTTCCAATCCCACAACATTGTGGTAATCACGGAGCATCCACTCCGTTCCGTGTTCAAGAAAGCTGATTTTTCAGGGCGAATATCAAAGTGGGCAGTTGAACTGGGGCAGTATGACATACAGTACCGTCCCCGAACTGCGATCAAAGCCCAGATCCTGGCAGACTTCATTGTCGAATTCGTCTCCCCCAACCCGGCTCCGACCCAGCTCGGCACGGCACTGGGGGGCACAGGGCACGAGCCAATAGAGAATGAAGTCGAACAGGCTCCCACCTCGGCATGGAAGATCTTTGTCGACGGGTCGTCCACCTCCAAGAGAGCTGGCGCCGGCATAGTTCTCCAATCGCCAGAGGGACTGGTCATAGAGCAGGCTTTCACCCTCGACTTCAATGCAACAAACAATGAGGCAGAGTACGAAGCACTGATTGCAGGGTTGAACAGCGCCCAAATCCTCGGAGCCCAGCACCTGGAGATCTTCAGCGACTCTCAACTGGTGACTAGCCAGCTCGCTGGAGACTACCAGGCCAGGGACGACAGGATGGCGGCCTACTTAGCCCTTGCGAAAAAACTACTCTCTCATTTCCAGAAAGCCGAGGTCAGGCAAATATCCCGAGATACTAACACGCACGCAGATGCGCTTGCAAACCTGGCCTCCGCTGTCGAAGCAGGCAAGAAAAGGACCATCGAGGTTGGGTCAGTATCAAGGTTAAGCTTAGAACTCCATTCATCTCGGCTTGTCCTCTGTGCTGACCTCGGCCCGAGCTGGATGGATCCAATTGTCGCCTACTTAAAGGACGACCAGCTCCCCGAAGACAAGGCTGAAGCCCACAGGATCAGACTCAAGGCAGCGCGATTCTGGTTCTCTCCCGAAGGCAAACTCTACAGGAAGTCCTTCACAGGTCCATACCTCCAATGCCTCCATCCAAGCAAGGTGGACGACTTCCTATATGAGATCCACGAAGGAATCTGCGGCAGTCACATAGGAGGTCGATCCCTGGCTTACAGAGCAATAAGCCAGGGCTACTGGTGGCCCTACATGCAGAAAGACGCGCAGGTCTACGCCAGGAAATGCGAGAAGTGCCAGAAGTTCTCCCACTCCCTCCATCAGCCAGCACAAGATCTGAGTCCCCTCTCTAGCCCATGGCCCTTCGCTCAATGGGGCCTGGACATTGTGGGGCCTCTTCACCGAGCTCCAGGAAACAAGAGATGGCTGATAGTGGCTACGGACTACTTCACAAAATGGATAGAGGCTGAACCGTTGTCTTCAATCACGGACAGGGACTCCAGGAACTTCGTTTGGAAAAACATCCTTACGAGGTTCGGCATCCCCCGGACCCTGATTTCGGATAACGGGACTCAGTTCGACTCCAAGTCCTTCAAAGACTTCTGCCAAGGGCACGGCATCAGAAATCATTACTCCACTCCGGCATATCCACAGAGTAATGGCCAGGCAGAAATCTCTAACAAAGTGATCCTGGACGGCCTGAAGAAGCGACTGGACAAGGCAAAGGGCAGATGGACAGAGGAGCTTCCAAGCGTGCTGTGGGCATACAGAACAACTCCAAGGAGGTCCACCTCGGCAACACCTTTCTCTCTAGCCTACGGGATGGAGGCGGTCATTCCCTTGGAAATCGGCCTTCCTACCCTGAGGACAGAGCTGGTCGATCAAGGCCGAAATGAGACGAACCTGGCGATGGAGCTGGAGCTGGCAGACGAGCGACGAGAAGCAGCAGCCCTGCGACTGACCGACTATCAGCAACGGTTAGCCAGGGCATACAATCAAAATGTCAGAGAAAGAAAGTTCTCCGCGGGAGAGCTGGTGCTAAAGAAAACCCTGCCAGCCGACAGAGAGCCAAACGAAGGGAAACTAGCCCCGAACTGGCATGGCCCGTTCAGAATTGTTGACACCAAAAATGTCACTTTGCCTTTTCAAGATCCAAAGAGCTACATGAAGTCGCAACCTGCCATAAATAGGCAATGCTGCTTCCAAAAATAAAATCTTGTCAGAATCAAACAAAAACTGCAAGATTCTTCCAGACAGCCAAAAGAGGAGTACGCAAGAAGTTTCAAGCCATTTCAAGATCATTTGGCCTAACTTCGCTTCTCCGACAGCCAAATCAAGCCTCTCGGCGGTAAAGCTCTCCGGGACCATGATTTCCAAGACAGAACCTATGGATCATCTTAAAATGACTCCAATAGGTTCCCTGTCAAATTTCAAGTCAATCGGACGTCGGTTGACCGCACATCAAACCGCGACATCTTCATCGCGATAAAAAGCAAGTCTACAGGTGATAGGACCCCAAACGGCTTCAAAACTCAAACAAAAGCCTATGGTTGGTCTTATTTATTGCTCAGCAGGCTTCACACCAAATTTCAGGTCATTCCGACATCGTTTGACCCAGTTTCAGCTTCTGACGGGAAATCGGCAACTCTGCGCGACAAAGTCTTCGGCTTTCTCAGGAAATTGGAAACTTTGCAAAATAAAATGCAAGGATTCTCATCAGGTTTCCTACAAAGAAATCAGACCAATAAATGATCAAAATGTCAAAGAAAAGTACAGAAGAAAAAAGAATCAAAAAAGAGCAAAAACGGACGCAAAACGGGACCAGAAAGGGGGAAAACCCCCCAGGGTCGCAGACCCCTGCGACCCTGGGCCAGGGTCGCCGGCGACCATGGACCCCGGGGTCGCCGGGAAAGCCCCGGAAACCCCGGTTTTCGCCGTTTTTTCGCGATTCGAGATGCCCAGCCTCTGGTACTTTCCAAAATTCATGCTTTTGAGACACCAAGTCCTCTGACATCCGTCCAAAACACGGGTAAATCATCAAGAGTATCAAAGACAGTATTGATCGCCACCCGGTCAACCAAAAAAGTGTGCTTTCCACCCGACCGATCGAGAAATCGACAGGACAGATGGCACCGACCCGCTGTTGGCAACAAGCACCTGAAATTACATGGTCACCTGATGTCGATCTACATGAAGATCCATCGATGATCATCGACAGAAGAATTCCAAAAGACGTGGCACGGCCCGCGACTCTTCAGCTACTCGGCGACCACTTAATGCGATTAATTGACTAGCTTTATTACAGTCATTAATCCATTTCTTTGGACGGCCCAATCAGAAGCAAGCATTTGGGAGTTACAAGTATAAAGATTCATGGCATTTAAACCCATGAAACTCCTCCCATCATGGCGATTAAAGGCGATTAAATGCCCTCAATCTCCTCCGGCCAATCAGAAGCCAAGAAAAATGAGTTACAAAATAAACAATTCAATTTTGTAACTCCTCCCATTATGTGGCTTAATGACATTAAAAGCCCATAAGCTCTCCTAAATGGCTACCAAGAGCCTATAAATAGGAGAGCACTCCAAAGGAATCAAAAAAGAAAAACACACAACAAACATCAGACAGCAGTCAGAAATCCAGAGAAAAGAAAAAGAGAGAAAACTCTGCGGAAGTTCTACACCGGCCACCGCAACAAGGTGACAAAAGTCCCTTGGGGGGTACCCCCCCCCAAGGTCCTTGCCTTCTCCTCCTGCCTCCAATGGCTTAGATGTGGCTTTTCAGTCCGTCTACTCGGTTTTTTATTGGACATAGGACCTTCCTTTGGTCTTTGTCTTCTAAAAACCCGAGGTTATAGCCAAGCCAAGTGAATCAAATAGCATCCTCTGTTCTCATCTGCATGGATGATGGCGAAGCCCACATATGGCTTGCGACCGTCAATCTAAACGAGTCCCCCACAATCTCCTGAGAAGTTAGATCCTCCTTTTCTTGCTTTTCATTGTAGTTTGTATTTTTTTAAAAGAGACAAAATCACAATTCTTGTCTTTCATTGTTGATAAGGATTGTAAATCGGCTATAAACGCCAAAATCGGCTATAAACGCCAAAAATCGGCTATAAACGCCAAAATCGGCTATAAATGCCAAAAAATCGCCTTTCACGGCAAATCAAGAAAAATGTCTCTTTTCTTAAATATATGTGCAATGGAAAACTTGAAAGAAGTTGATTTCCTTTTTACTTGCGAAGGTTGATCTCGGATTACCACTTGCAATTCCAAGTAAAATAGAAAATCTGGCACACCCACAAAACAAAAAAGAAATGTTGATGCATGCCCCTGCCCCCCGGTTACGAAAGGGTCGGACCCGACGGACTCCCACGTCCGCCGACCTCGGTAGGAACTCGAGCAGGAGCGCGGTCCATCAAGCTGGCATCACCCGGTGGGACTCGTTTATTTGAGAACACGATGCTAGAAATGAAATATTTGCATATCATATATTTTGCTCTATGCTTATATTTCTTTTCTTGATTCCTTGGCTACTTTATAATTGGTGGCCTATGTTGAATTCCGCAAAAAAAAAAAAAAATGAGATGAGATTTTTTGTTTGGAAATTTCTAATTCTTTGAATTTATTTCCATTCTTTCTCTTTTCAAAAAAAAAAAAAATTAAAAAAAAAAAAAACAAAAAAAATCAGATTTGTCATTTTTTGGATTCAAAATTGAGAAACCTTGATCCGTTCCTATCGTTCATCGCGCTTGCAGAAATGTTGAGCCTGTTCGACTAAGGTTTTGGGCCATGGTTTCTCTTCGATGAGTTCATCAAAAATAAAAAAAAATATATATATATATAAAAAAAAAAAATTTAGATTTCTCAATTTGGATTCAAAATTGAGAAACCTTGATCCGTTCTATCGTTCATCGCGCTTGCAGAAATGTTGAGCCTGTTCGACTAAGGTTTTGGGCCATGGTTTCTCTTCGATGAGTTCATCAAAATAAAAAAAAATATATATATATATATAAAAAAAAAAAATTTAGATTTCTCAATTTGGATTCAAAATTGAGAAACCTTGATCTGTTCCTATCGTTCATCGCGCTTGCAGAAATGTTGAGCCTGTTCGACTAAGGTTTTGGGCCATGGTTTCTCTTCGATGAATTCATAAAAATAAAAATAAAAAAAATATATATATATAAAAAAAAAAGACATAGACCACTAAGGTTAAACCAACTGTGTTCTTTGATCATGGTTGATTCAAAGAAAAGCCTTGTCCAGAGTGTGGAGACAGCTTGACTGTTCTAGGCAAGGGTCCTCCAAACGGGTTCATTAAGTAATCCTACCCTTACCTGGGGGCAATTCTATCAATCAAGATTTCATAAGACCGGGTTAGGAGGCCTATGTGTACTCTCTCGTCTTTTAAATAAAAAAAAATAAAAAAAAAATATAAAATTTTAAAATAAAAAATAAAAAATAAAAAAATTTTCAAAAAAAAATCTTAAAAAAAAATAAAAAATAAAAAAAAAGATTTTTTTTAAAAAAAAAAAAAAAAAAAATCTTCAAAAAAAAAAAATCTTCAAAAACTTCAAAAAAAAAACTTCCGTCATTTTGGGTTTAGATCGGAGAAATCTTGGTCTTCTTCTTTCTGAGCACTGGCGCTCGCGGAAATCGCTGAGCCCGTGTTCAGATTGGAGTGCCTTTTGCTCTCTTTGATGAACCCGATATTGGCCTTTCAAAAGAAAACTCGTCATTTTTAGATTCAGATCCGAGAAATCATGGTTCATTTCTTTCTGAGCACTGGCGCTCGCGGAAATCGCTGAGCCCGTGTTCAGATTGGAATACCATCTGCTCTCTTTGATGAATCCAATCTTGACCTTTCAAAACAGAGAATCTCATCTCATAGATGCGGTCTCAAAACATTTGTGTCTAGCGGTACTAGTACGCCCTTTCAGGGTCTACTGTATTGCGACCGGCACATTTGTAACTCCAACTTTATATTCTTCTTACCTCGAGCAAGCTCTGCTTCTCGATAAGTCGAATTTAAGTTCACAATTGCTTCTAGCAGTAACTGGGATGCCCATTCGGGCTTACCACACCTGCGATCAGAACAATTGTACCTTCTATGGCATTTTGTCTTCCTCATATTGCTTGGGTCATCTACCTCGAGCAATTTGAAAAGACGAAACCATAGAACTTCCCATTTATGATCATTATATTCTTGTGATTACTAATGGATGTGGTCTTGTTTCAGAAATTTTCGAAAAAACTAACAATGGCAGCTTCACTAACCATTACTTTCGACGAAAGCAAGCACCAACTCATGCTTCAACAGAAGCAAACCACGCGCACCTACAAGCGCCCCATCAGCTGCCGAAGCTGTCAACTCCCTCGGCAACTCTGTGAACTCCGGGTCGACCTCGACTCCCCGGACTATCGTCTTCGGGACGCTGGGACCATTCCCACTTCCTGAGGAACAAGCTGCTCCCTCAAGAAGCAGAAACTCGCCTCTCAACGTGTCACTACCGTGACACCAAAGGCGAGCACAAAAAGGCCTGAAGCCGTGGCAGCCCCAACGAAGCCTCAACCTGCAAACAACCAGGTCTACCCCAAGACTTGGTCCCCAAGACCTTCACCAAAACAAAGAAGGTCCCGGACATCCACTAAGCCAGCATTCCTGGCCCCACTCAAGGAGAACCAGTTCTATCCTCTTGCTTACATGAAAGAGGAGAGACCCATCTCCAACCCGACTTCAAAGTCAACCCAGCATGAGCCGGCTTGTTCCTACAAACCCAAAATCAAGTCATGCATCACAAGGCCTCCACAAGCATCTGCTAAGGCCTACAAATCTGCAGTTCGACCCTTCATATCTACAGGGGCCGAACTTCACAAATTCAAAGCTTCGCTGCAACAGGCGAAGGATAGGGTTCGCATCCTGTCCTTGCCCAGCTACAAAGAAGACAGACTCGGCTGCTGCGCCCGAGGGAGCATATCCTTCATCGTCAAAGCCCAGTCAGAGCTGACCGAAGCTCAAATTGCTCGTCGTATACGCCGCCGCGCGTCGTATAGACAAAAGAGACTACAAAGCAAAGGACTCAGCCTCCCACACTTCAAGTCTCTCCTAAATGGGTCGAAAAGAAAGACCCAACCAAGTTGCTGCCGTCCATATGGTTGGAAAAACCAGAAGGCGCCAAAAATCAGCAACAAAAATCCATGTCCGACGTCCAATGACCCGCAGCGTCTCAAGGACAAGAAGACATTCAGAAGAATCCCCTGCTCCTTCAAGCAAAGGACAGCAGAGTGATCCTTCCTCAAGCTCCTCTTCGAAAAGAATGAGCCCCAGCTCAGTCACCAGGACAGTTTCTTCGTTCGAATCACGAAGGATGAATGTCCTGGCTACAAATTCTGAGCCACCACCCCACAATCCACCTCCAGAAGATGCGATCACCCGCATCCAGCAGTTGGAACAGGGCCAGCAGAGGATTGAAACTCTGATGGAAAACCTTCTCCTCGCCTTCCAAAATCAGGCGAACAATGAACCTCCTCCGAATCATCAAGACGACGAGGTAAATAGAGAAGAAAATGAGTCACGCGCCCTTACCAAAAAGGACGTAGACGGTATCCTCGCCAAAGCAAAAGAAGAGGATATACTCAAAGAGCATGGGATCAAGCCACCATATCCCTTATGGATGGACTCGGTCCCGTTCCCCTACCAAATTCAAGCATCCTACTCTCCAAACATATACGGGGAAAGGATCAGCCAGACAGCACGTCATCCACTTCAAGATCTTGACGGGAGCTATCGCAGATCAAGATGCACTCAAGATCCGCCTCTTTGCAAGTACCCTAAAAGGTACGGCCTTCGATTGGTACTCCACTCTGCCGGAGGACTCAATCCAAAATTGGGCCATGCTAGAGACACGCTTCCTGACTCACTTCAAAGGTGAAGATCATCCCGCTACTATGGCTCAGCTGTGCAGCCTAAAACAGGGGGAGAATGAATCAACATATGACTTCATTCACAAGTGGAAAGCAATGGCATACAAATGCTCTGATGTATTGCCACAAGCGTCGCTAGTCGACATCTGCCGAAACAACATGAGAGCCAGAATCCGCTCCATGATCATCGGCAACAAATCAAAAACCTGGGAGAACTCCTAGAAGCTTCCATGGAAGCTGAAACGGTGATTAAAGACCTCAACAGTCAGAAATCATCAAGAAAGAGCCAACCGCCATTGCAACCTCTAAACCAAAGAAGAAAGAGGTCCTCAATGTGCAGACCAAGCCAGCTCCTCAGCCACCAAAGAAAGCTGAAAACAAAGCTGCTGGTAAGAGACCTGAACTCTCATGACGCCTTCAAAGAACGAGTAGAGAAGAAATACCCGTTTGATGAAGATGTTTGATGAAATCTTCGGGGCTCTTGTGGCAAACGGCAAGCTCACCTTGCCTGAACCAAAAAGACCGGGTGATGTTGGCAAAACCAACGATCCTCCGGTACTGTCCATACCACCAGATGATCTCGCATCCTCTCAATCAATGCTTCGTTGTGAGAGAGAAAATAAATGAGATGTGGAAAAAACGGAGTCATCACCTTTGACAAAAATTATGGGTCTGCCTCCGTCAACATGGTGACATGTGGACAAACATCAAGATCACCGAAGAAGAAGATCACTACTTCCTTCAAGGTGATAAACTCAATCGAAGCGTCCGAGGAACTGGTTCCTTACCCGACACCAGACGGACAACCGATATGGGTACATCCCGATCTCCTGGAAGATGAAAATTGGGAGGTCGTGAAAATAAAAGCCTACAGCTCGACAGCGAAGGCAGGCTAGGAAACATCTCCTCAAGCTCAAACGGCAAGAGAAGACCCAGCCAAAACTAGAGGTCAAAGAAAAAGGCAGAGGCTTCCTCTACCGCTTCACTGGAGGTAACAAAAACATCCCTTCCAGAGACTTCAAAGGGGGTAAGGAAATTCACTCTCAGTGATTTCATGCCACCCTCAATTCAGAGAAGCCATGCAGGAGACATCATACTCTTGCAATTCGTAGTTGGATTCTCCATTGATGATACGAGTCCAGCGACACCGATGATGGATTCGAAATCCAACTACACAATGAGTGGGAGGAGTCCCTTGAACAGGAGAATAATCTCTCCGATGAAGATGGTTTTTGCCTGAATCTCATTTTATGCCAGTAATCTGGTTATAGGACCCCTACAGCCACAAGGATCCTGGTCTGATAATGAAGAAGACCAAGAGGCTGTACAAGAAAATGCTGCTGACCCAGCACCTCTCATTACTCCAGTGGAAATCAACAATGTTGAGCCACAAAGGGATGATGAAGAAGAAGATCCGGCTCCCATGCCTGATCTTGAAGAATATGCAAGGATCTTGCAGCGACTCGCTCTACAACAAGAGCAAGAACGCGTCAACGAGCCTCCTCGCAATCCAGAGCCTGAAGTCCCTGAAGACCACCAGGTACATCCTCCCTTAACTCCTGAAAATGGAGAAAATTGCTGGGTAGACGATCCTCTCACACCGAGGATGAGTCTGACTCCGATCAGGCAACGTCTCCCGTCAGAGCTTCCTGTAATGTGATAATTCGGGATTATAGCTCTTCCGAAGCATCGTCTGATGAGAGCACTTACACTCCGGCGACGCCTAGCAATGTATCTTCTGGAGCCACCTCATCTCACGTGACTTTCACTGAGATGACACCCTCTCAGGTTTCTTCTCTGAGACTGTGACTT